>HE669943.1:0-12150 GCA_000313835.2 Heliconius melpomene melpomene
GACTTTGCTATTTTGGAGTATTTTTAAATATACCTAATCTATATCTATATATATGAAATCGAAAGGTCACTCTCTCATCACCAAATCTCAGAAACTACATGTGCTAGAAATCTCAAATTTTGCATAGGAGTTACTTATAGGACGTAGGTGCTCGCTAAGACGGGAATTTGCAATATTCGACTTCTAAGGGGTTGTTTTTGGGATCGAAAGTTTGTATGAAAGGTTACTACAAATGCTAGGAGTCTCAAATTTTGCATAGACGTCACTAGGACGTAGTCTTGGAGACAGAAATTAATAATAACATAGTTCACGCGGGTGAAACCGCGAGCGGGCCGCTAGTATATTATATATTCCCTATAATATAAAAAGAATTATGATGTATTTGAAAATTCTTTTTCTCATTTAAATTATGCTATCATTCTTGATAAAATACAATGACCTAATATGTATGACATGTAAATAAAAATTACACTGAACGGTGCTCGAATCTACAACTATCGCTTTCAGTTATAAATTCCACAAACACCAATATTAAAATAACATCCAAAAAAATCTATCTAGTACTGTTTCCATAACATTTTGAAATCATTCCAATTGGCAGGTATCGTTCTATGTATTATTCAAGTAAAGTTATTCAGTTAACCTGGTTGAAGACTTCGACCGAAACGTGGCTTCGAAGTAAGTCATGAATATTAATATAACTAGACCCAATTAAAAATTTTGAAATCGGTGAAAAGAGAAATAACAATACTTAGTTTATAATGGTTAAAGTTGATTGATTTATTAAACGAACAAGAGATTTGATATCTATGAGATCAATATCCAGAATTTTCTTTAATTTAAAATTATATTCACAAATAAAAAATTAAATCTGTGTCACTCCTGCCACCAAATTTTTCGTTATATTACGTGGCGAGATAATGAAAAATACATAATATAATCATTCCCTCGAGCGGAGATAGAATTCACAGCCATCGCGTTTTTCTGGCCGCAGTGACGCGCCTCTACTGCGCCATAACGTAGTACCATAACGGCCTCAAAGTGAAATATTATGTATAGTTTGCTGAGTTCTATGTGTTTTTAAATGGGTACTTCACGAAATATGGATATTCATAATTTTTTTAACCCGCATATAGCATGGCAGGCAGAGGAAATATTGGAAACTATTGTTAAGACTCCTGTTCCCATTAAAACAGTAACGTTCCTAATTGTCCCAATTCTGGAGGACACGTTATATTGAGTGACGGTACTCAACGCTGCGCTTTACCTCGTCCAGAGCGAGGAAGGGAACATATAATTATTCATATTTCGATTCGATTGTATTTCTCTTGACTCTTTCGATTCAATTCTTTTAGTGTCGTCTTACCCACGAACCACGAACTAGTAATGGTATGGTATATCTGTGTAACGATTACGACGATGCCATCTCGCAAACGCAATACTTTAAATGGCCTCCAGATTATCCTGACGACTTTCACAGATGCTATTTCTAGAATTAGGATCATTGCTCGGCGTCCCCTTCAGAGGACTAACGAGCCCATTTGAACTCCCATCTTATTCAAATGCACAGTAAGCGGTAAGCGTGATAATTTTATTCTTTATATAGCAGGATAGGTTGAGGAAACCAAGTGTTAAGACACTCCCTTCCAATTAAGACACTTACGGTCACCACTTTACCAGTTACTAGAGCAATTAAGACGTTAATTAAGTGGGAGTCTAAACCACAACTTGTCGCGTTTTCAGTTGGAAGCTTGTGCCTCTGCGCCATGACTGGCCTTGACAACGATGAACACCTTACATATTCATATTTTCTTAAATAAGAATAGACTCTATCTACTCTATAATCATTTTTATTTCTTCTTCTTCTTCATATAATATTATTATTGTATCATTTAAACCAGAATAAGGAGAAAATTTGACAGTTCTGTAAAGCATCACAATAAGTACAGTTGAACACAGAATGGCTCATCCCGTTGTCTACGCTAACAAAGCGGCTCTCGACGACGTTGCGGTGAGCTTAATACTGAAACTTTATTCACGCGAAAATTCTTACTTTATTATACAGATGTTTTAAAGATTTCTTTAAGTTGTTGATTGTTTTTAAGATGTTTTTTTTGGGTTGGAGACTAAAACTATTACTGACATAGTGAAATAGGCATAGGATTTCTTTATCTTTTAATAGCACTCATTTAAAATAGAATAGGTTAATATCTTCAGGTATATATTGTAATATATATTTTATTAAATTAAATAAAAGAGAGAGTTTTATTTGTATTACTTACTATTGATATTCGTGGTTTTGTATATTTTATCAATGTTAAAATATGGGATGGACATAGTATTCGGGGATTTTCTCGGGCACATTCAGGATTCATACTTCCTGATATTAATCCCGGCTTCTGCTAGAGGCTGCCGTCCTGTTCAACCTACCCCACTTTGCAAGGTCTTTAACGTTCATCTCGACTTACTATAAATAAAAATTAGAAGCCGGAAAGAGTTTGACTTCCATTTGGGAGAATGAATTATATCCTTTCATCGTTCTGGTAACAAGATAAAACGCGGAGTTCCTTAAGTACCTTAACTCAACACTACATGTCTGGGACATTCGGTGGCAATTGTATAACATAGTGTTCTAACACTAGTCGCCCGTTTAAATAACTGTGACCTTAGATTCATGTGTGTTATTATAGAAGTACATGGAAGTAAAAAAATATTAAATCAACGTCATTGAAAACTATACTATCTATCTATACGCATATAATAAATCGCGGAAACAGATGACAATAAAAAGTTAAAAAATATCAGCGATTTTGGCAGCAAAATTCATGTATTGTATATTATGTGAAACGGAACGTCAAATTTAAGTGCTTTTTTACAGTTTTTGAATTAAATATAGGTCATAAAAATGTAGGAACATTTTTATATACTTTTAAAATTATTTTAAATATATTTTCGTTCTATCATTTCTTATTAATTTTATTATTTCTTTAAAGAACACAATCAGGAGGCCGTAGTTATGGTGCAGAGGCACAAGCGTAACCGGTTGTGGGTTCGATTCCCACTCGTGGGTAAGAAATAAAAAGTTATTATTATATGATTAACAGCGTAAGTCCCACACTTACATCGTGAAACTACAAAAAATCTATATATACGAGTATATATCTCTCTCCGCCTAAAAACAATATTGAAGCAGAGGTGTATTAACTTTTTCACAATCAAAATTGTGAGTCAAAATGTTCTTTGTTTACTTTATCCTCTCATAGGGGTGTCTCTTCAAAGTTAGTGTTTGTTTTCTTCCGAATACTTCATTCGCGCGGAACTCCCTAGACGAGTTTTCTTTATGTAAAACCTCTAAAAAAGGAATTTTGGTATTTATTTAATGGAAAAGAAATTATTTACGTACGATTTAAACAATATTTTTATGCATTGGATTGTCTAGATTAGTTTAAATTCTGTTTCATTTATAGTACCATTGGCGCATAACAAAAAAATATAAGTAGTCACTACCTATTTACTTTATGTATGACTATGAGCTTTAAAATACGTAAATAGTTAAAATATTGAGGTCCAAATAAAAAATATGTTTTAAGCTTTCAAATAATAGCAAAAGTTAAATTTTTAAAAGATATGTTAAAACACTTATTAAGCTAATAAACACATTTGTATTTACTAATGTAGGTTGAAGTTTATATATGTATTTTTCACTTTGTAAGTATATTTTCACTTTTATAAATAAGAAATAATTTTTTAACAATAGAAAGATACATTTAAATAACAGATTTAAGAAACTAGACTGTAATTAACCTTTTTTCCTTGTTTTATTTAGTATAGTAGTTTTATGTATATAGTCAAACACTGCATATTATAAAACCTAAGCAGGACTAGGGTCAAAGTACAATCAAGGCTTTATTCTAGGTCACTTTTATTGTTGTTCCCAGCCCTCCCACTGCGGTGAATACGTTAACCCGCATCGGTGTACTCCACTAGAGAGGTGTCATCCGTTTTATTATCTATAGATGTGGATGCTTTTATAAAAAAACATTTTAGCTTTTTTATAAATTGTCAATATACAAGTGCATTTAAAATATTTTGAATTTTTTTAATAAACTTAGGGAAATTGTTTAATATTTTTTATATAAAACTTACGACACTAAATAATAGCACATTTTATAAAAAAGTGCTAAGAACATTCACAACGTTTCACCCCTTTGTCACAAAACTTGGCCTAATTTTCGTTTAAAAGAAAAAACAACCGCGCAACCTTAAACAATGTCACTGGCCGCAAATTAACGACGATCAATTAAAACATCAATCTGTCAGATTTGGCGCGCAAATTAAAAAGTTATTTATCATCTGTCACTTGATAGATGAATAGGTGATATATTTTGACCTGTCAAAACATACTAAATTTTCAACACACAATTACTCCGAAACTATGCGATAGATTTTTAAAATTATTTTTTTATTTGAAAGGCAATTTATTCGAGATTTTTCGGTAAAAGTTTAATTAAAATTGGTTAAGTAAATAAAGTGGTACTCACCGGCGAGCGCGGCGAGTAACGCGAGCACTAGCGCGCGGGACATGCTGCCTCGGTCGCCGCGGTTAGACTGAGTAACCCCGCGTCCCCGAATGCGGCACTGCGCTTACACTACGTAGGTACGTTGTCCATAGCTGTCGACTTGAGATGCAATTTTATTTGTTTGAAGACACAATTATAAAATATCGCTATAATATATAAAAAATACTCATACATTTTAAAAATTTATTATATAATTTTTTCCATAAAACTCAAAATTTACATACATACATGCTTCTTTCTACATTTGTGTAAAGTACCTAGAGACGAAAAATCATAAAGTTTCGTAAAATAACGAAAAATGTATATTAAATGTGTTGTCATTACAATTTTCATTTACTTTGTGAAAGCTTCTTTCAAAAATCTTTAATAAATTGTAGACAATTGTAAAGGTACAATAATAAAAAGTAAATAATTTTGTATTTAAAGATTTATAAAGAATAGCTTGATATTATTCTAAACAGAATCGGCTCTACAGTAAATTGACGTCAATCATTAATGCCGTTATAGTTTCATACTAATAATAGAATAGCTTCAAAGAGAAAATAAGAGGCACTTCCAAATATTTAAAGCGTTTATAACTCCTTTTCTTTTAAAATGTATTTTTATATTATAATCATCAAGAATACGACTTTAATTCTAATGAATATGTATATAATCTTAAATAATATCTGTATACAATAACATAAAAACACTTTATCGATACATATAAAACAAAACAAGACCACCCAATATGTTTAGTGCCAAAAATAGGGGAGAAAATGGAAAACGGAGTGTACTAACACTTAGTGATATCTGTTTCCTATGCAGGGAAAAGCGTAAGGCTCCTTTTTTGTTTAAAAGCTAAAACAAAACCAATAATCTATGGTAAATATCAAATTTAATCATCTTTATTAGTTGCAGGGGGAAGTGGAGAACCGCCCGATTCTCAGCCAAACGTTATCGCCTCGATTTGTAGGCGATTGTACTGACGAGACGATCGCACGTCGTTAACACCTAGACTCTGATCTAGATATAGATTTTGATTTTTTTATAGTTTCACGCTGTACCTGCACACAGCAGGGTAGACAGAGGGAACCTAGTGTTAAAACACTAGCGCTTTGCCTCGACACCAGTAAATAAGTAAATAAATATTTCACCGCTGCGCCACAACGGTTATAATAGTTCTTGTTTATAAATTGTTTTGACAAGGACCTGAATCAACCCTCGTATATCAATCAAACAGACAGACAGATATTTTCCATCTGTGTAACAATAACATTAGATAAATAAAAATGCATATTGCCTCGTGTCGATTACTATAAAAAATTACACTTATTTTTTCCAAACTAAAATAAAACGAAAAGGTTCATTTAAATATTTAAAATTCAATTCAAAGGAAAAAACGTCCACAAAGCTTTAGCTTTAGAAAATTTCAAAACGGACTCGACGAGCGCTCGAGTAGTTATAGGTAAGGTAATTACGAACCACGGCGCGACCAATTCAGAGTTGAGGTTTGAAATAAGCTTATTTATAAAACTAAAAGTAAGTCGTAAACTCTATTAAGGTAACTTATTTGTTTTTTTTATTTCACGCTATATCCCGCATTTACAGTTAGACTTATATCACTCTCTCTGTCTTTTCCGTATATAATATTGAAAATTGATAAAATAAAATAAAGAATATTTCCTTTTGAATATATGTTATTGGATTTTTTTTATTTTCACGCTGTATCCCGCACACAGCAATATAGTGTTAAGAATCTAGAGAACCTAGTGTTAAGACACTCCTTTCCACACTTTCTGCAAAATTCTGGAGGCTTTGCATGTTGAGTTTCAGAACTCACTCACTAAAGTGAGGAAATGAAAATATTTCATTTCTTCAGGTGGGAACCGAACCCCTAACCTGCCCTCTTTACAATCATACGATTGACCTGATGCTATTATTACGGCAGGATACTTATTGTATTACACATACATATATACCTAACCCTTTTAAAATATATTATTCACATGAAATATGTCTAAGGTATTTCTAATAAAAATGATAGCACCCAACGCCCTTCGAGTTCGGAGTCTTAAAAAGTTCGCTAAGTATTTCTCAAAACGGAATACAATAAATTAATAACGAGGCCTTTGATCGATGCAAAATGTAAGGAGTTTAATGAATGCCAAATTAGGTACTATTATTCTATCAATAAATGGAAATCGATTTACTTTATTAATATTGTTATTCTAATAAAATATTCTGATATCGTTTGAGTAAGAATACGTATTTCCTTCTTCTTCCTTCTGGCATTAATCCAGTTTCCGCCCAGGTCTGCTACAGAATTAGTAAGAATACGTTGTTCTTTAATAGATTCTTTGGTTTTAACTAATATATCTTAAACTTTTAATATTATAAAGCAATCGTGTTTGTTTGTTTCATGGCACTAATCTCAGGAACTGCTATTCGAACTGGAAATTATTTTTATGTTGGTTAGTCCATTTATCGAAATTTCTCGGAGCATTCGCTTATGGGCTTTTCGCTTATTTTATCAATGATAAGAGAGACCGAGTTTCATTCCGAGTGACATTTTTTTTATTAAGATGTAATGCGTAAACATCATCAGTACCACCCCAACATAAAATAAAAATAATAATATTATAACTTAAACTTTTAAGAAACTTAAAAAATACTTTTTAGTAATAAAGTTAATTAAGTTTAAAAACTTAATTTTAAAATTCTAATTCATATAAGCTTCGAGACTTCGTTGAACACTTTCATATTTTTATCCTCTATATTTAAATTCTTAATAAGACATAATACCTAACTGGTCTGAATGTAACCACAAGGGCATGGGTTCATATACACGAGGAGGAATGAGTTATTGCCATTCCCCCCTTTAGATAAGACTTTCAGCCTCGCAGGCAGGGAGATCCTGGGAATTTTGTGTTAAGACTCTCAATTCTTATTAAGTCACTTCCGTTCTTCACTTTTTGCGGCAATTTGCTATTCTGAAGGAATTGCATGTTGAGTTGCGGAACTCAACGCCACATATATAGTTTTACCACCCTGACCGCTCTGTAAACAAACAATCCAATACATGCGTATATTGTATGTACCTAACTAAATACATATATGTGAATGTATTTATGATTGTATCAAATTTTCCCTCAGTACAAATTTTATGTTACAAAGTCACGCCATACTGTGTGTTACAGTATGTGGAAAGTTAGGAGCAGCTTCATAAGGAACTTTGATTAAAGCTCTTAAAATACCAACAATGGCTTTGTTTGATAGGGAAGAAATGGTAAATTTGCCTTACTTTACACTGTATCCCCCACATAGCAGATGGAACCTGGGAAGCTAGTGTATGTGGGCTCGATTCCCATTGGAGAAAATTAAATATTTCATATTTTAATTTCTTCGCTCTGTTAAGGAAGCGAAACACGACTTTGACTTTCAAAATGCGGTGGAAAATGGAGAACGGAAATGTTCTAATAGTGACGGAGTTTCTTAACACTAGGTTCCCTCTGTCCACCTTGCTAAGTACAGGATGGATTGTGAAGCTAAAAAAAACAAATATTAAAATGATTTCTTCAATTGTAGCATATGTAGCGTGACGCTGTGTTCTTCTTCACATACAGCAGTAGGCAGAAGGAACCTGATGTTAAAAGTTCACATGTTGTTTTATTCTTACCTACTATTTGGCAATGTACGTACATAGGGTGCGAGTACATACCTCCTCGTATACGAATTAGACTGGGATTAATGCTCTTGTGGTCAAAGCCTATAATTCACTCGGCGTAAACTACACCCAAAAAGAGAATTTCGAAACCACATTTGTAGGTGACCTATAAACAATTTAAAATGCTCAAATTCTATATAATATTAGATATTTAGAGTAATAATGTAGCGGGCTTGAACCTGCGCATATAAATACCCTACAGAGATGCTAGCAACAAAAATAAGTTTTAATAAGCATATAAGAATTTCGACGTAGCCCGATGAGTTAGTGGTTTAGTTGGTCAGAGCGCTTGGACGGTTTCCAAGAGGCGTAGGTTCAAATCCTGCTACGTCCAAACTTTTTATGTTTTCTAAAAAGTATTTTTCTTTCCTAAGTGTAGAATAACGCTTTAAAAATATAAAAACACCATATAAGCTTTGATTACGCGGTGAATTTCATA
Organism: Heliconius melpomene melpomene; assembly: GCA_000313835.2. Classification (NCBI taxonomy): domain Eukaryota; kingdom Metazoa; phylum Arthropoda; class Insecta; order Lepidoptera; family Nymphalidae; genus Heliconius; species Heliconius melpomene. The sequence continues at coordinate 8,726 of HE669943.1, forward strand.
TAACATGAAGCATAACGATGTAAAAATGCTCGTGTTTTGATTGCGTTGTCTTAGAAGCTTAATTTTTTCTGTGCTCTAAGAGAGCGTAGACTTAAATATTTCATAATTATTTCAACTTGATAACCCCACGCAATCTCGATGGTATTCACAAAGGAAGAGATGGTCAACTAAGTGATCCTGTAAAGGTTCGGTTGTTTTCTTTTTAGGTACCTAACCTTAAAAATGGAATAAAAGAATGAAATTGTATTTTTTAATTTTTATTTTACTTATTATTCTAGATAAACGGTAATTATGTAAAACATGTTTAATTTTTCTATTTAAAAATAATATTAAAAATATAAATAAAGACAAAGACTTTAGATGGCATATTACTACTGCAGATCTGTTGCGGAAATGCGCAACGCGGATATTACGTTGAATGTTATTTATTATTCAATTTGTTATCTGTATATTGTCAATTAAATTTAAGTTAACATATATCTTTTTATTACTACGACCTGCCTATTTATTTACTATCTACCTATTGCAAATGATTATTTTGCTAATTCAACTTGATAATTTAAAATAAATAAATTCATTTAAAAAATAAATAAATTTGTAGATGTTATGCTATTCTGGCCTAGCGCGGGAATCTGTTTAAGTTTTGACAACAAAATCCTTAATCTCTTAATTTTTTAAAATTATTTAGGAACTTTGTTTTGTTTAGTATTAAGTAATAAAGTTTTAAGAGAAATGCTAGTAATTTGTAAGAATGTAAGTCTTATATACGCGTTTTATATTTGAAAAATTCTTATCCTTGACCTCTATGCAAATTCATCACGAAGAGCCATGCGACATCTGAAGGCAAGTGCTTTGTAAGGTTGTAATAAATCTTTTTTGTAAGGACTTGATTTTTTAATAATTTTTATAATAACTAATTATATTATTTTAAAATAAAAAATACTTATTAATAAATTACCTAAACCTTAATCTAACAATGTATAATAAATATTTTTCTTTGTTTAATTTTATATTTTTTTTTATCTTGCTTTGTAGTTAAAGCAAGATCTTGATCAGTAAAAATTAAAAAATGAGATTGTATTATTCAGTATATACCTACTATGTAAATTGTAGTTTTCATATGTCATAATGCGCGGGAAAACTACAGCCAACTGACAGTTCGTGGCAGTCAAAAATTAATTAATGCAATGTAGTAATTCCAAGATAAAAGTCCCAGATTTTATTAAAGTTTGAATATTATTACCATTCTAATTTAGTAACTAAGTTTATATAGTTCTCATCATATAATGTTTAAAATTACATTTTAGTTTTCACCGTAAATTGAAATCTAAAAGAAAAACAATGGAAATTTTATTATAGTTGCGAAGGCTCGCTGAATCCTTGACCTTCACGATAACATGAAACATTGTAATGAACACAAATTAAATACAGCGTAGAGTGCGATAAGCTTAAATAATTCGAGTTGTTAATTTTAAACTACTTATATGAATGTTTTTTTTTTAGTGTTAGGACTCCGTTTCCCATGTTCGAGATTTTCAAGTGTGTGAAACGCGAAAAGAAGTGAAATACGTTGTTATAACCACCGCGTTGTGTCATAAATATTAATAACACGTGGCGTAAACATATTAATTGTTGCAGTATGTACAATAATAAATATAATATAAAAAAATAAAATTACATCAGCTTCATGCTGTAACCTGCACACAGCAGGGAAGGCAGAGGGAACTTAGTGTTAAGACACTGATCCCAACTTTCCGCTGAATTCTGGAGGTATTACTTGTTGAGTGGCGGAACTTAACGCCGCATAAACATAATATAAGCATATCATTATAAAAATTTCTTTATATTTCTGTGCTTTTACATTACCGTATTGCAAAAATGGTTTTACGTTGTTCCGGTATCGTAAGTAAGAAGTTTATTAAATCAATAAGCTTGCCTTTGTATACGTTTCTTATATAAAATGTTGTTATTTTACTTTTACTTTGTAGCTCGCGTATAGCAGGATAGCCAAAGGCAGTACTGTGCTGAGACACTCCGCTCCTCACGCACCGCCCAATTATTGAACACTGCGTGTTAAGTGACGCGACTTAACGCCGCGCTTTTTTTCTTACTAGAGCGAGAAAAAGAAAATAATTTAGGCAACTTAGAGGGAATCAAACCCATATTCACATTTACGATCAGACGCAGTGCTGCTGTGCGTCGACGGCCATAGAATAAAATATTTATTTGCTATATAATAATAGTAAAAGGACAACAATAGTCTGGATAAAACAAATATTTCGGATGCATATATCTATCCTATTAGTAGCCTAGCAACCCCAAAACAACCCCTAGTAACCGCGACACGTCTATTGTCACACGCAGCCTAACGCATTTTACTTATATTGCTATATATATTAAAATAATTTGTATATAAATCTTTATTATTTATTTATTTTTATATTGTAAAGTGAATATGACGAGTGTAAACCGCCCCATGAGTCATTTGAGAAAACTGGAAACAGTAAGTTATTCTTGTTTATTGACCTTTTTTCTGGATATTAGGTTCCCTTTACCTATGCTGTTATTTTTGATAGAATCAGAATGTAATATTTGTACAATAGAATATTCGCAACATCGTTTACGTAGACTATTAAAAATATAATTTCATTTGCTCTTTTTCTCGTAGAAAATTTGGGAAATCTTCTTTTATTATATTTATGTAAGCTCCCAGAGAAACCTGCATAGAAATTTGCAGCGTTCTACGCCGCGTTTCATCTGTGCTTTGTCAGCCAGTTTTTTAATTTCTTATTGCAGAAAGAAGCACTATTTCGAACTAGAAAACGTATACTCAAGTACCTCATCCTTGGTTTTCTAAAGCAAGAGGGCTATGTCAATACAGCTGACACGTTTGTAGATGAAGCGGCTGTCACCAGCGAGTTTCAGCTATGTGATAATATAGATTTAGATATTATATTGCAGGTAAGGATTATTATATAGCGTGAAAAATGGGGAAAGAAGTGTTTTGACACTAGGGTTCCATTTTCTATCCTGCTAAATGCAGGATACGAACGATATTTTTATATATGGGTATAGGGCATTTTCATTGTCAATGCGATGTTCGTGGGTTTGATACTCAATTGGAGGAGTGTATTATTTATACTTTCACAGACCGCGTTGGTTCGTTCTTCGACTTGACTTTGCGCTGAAATGAAAAGTGGAGAATGACGTATCTTATCTTAATACTAGGCTCTCCTTGCCCGTCCTCCTATATACGAGAAAAAATGTCAAGTTTCATTTCTTCCAAAAAATAAACATATATATTTTTTTTATACTACACTTTAAAGAATATATTTCCACCCTAAGATTTTCCTTAGAGCAAAATTTCTAATCGAGTCCACCATCATAAACTTAGTGACCTATATTCAGAGATGGCAAGCAGAATG
>HE669944.1:0-12917 GCA_000313835.2 Heliconius melpomene melpomene
GATGCAGCTTAGACTGTGGTATCTACGATAGATGAATTTCAATTAACGTATCTTAGCTGATTGCAAATTCTCTGGGGGCTATCGCAATTATCCTTCAAAGTGCATGATTTAATGGATGGATTTATTAGTCTTCAATATTAATATATTGGTATAAGAAGATTTAATATAATACCGAACTTAGCAGACATTTACTTGACATTTTAATTAATCTATGATATTTTTTTTATTAATCAAAATTCTATACATTCTAGCCTTAGTAATAATAAAACTTATTATTTGTATTGAGAGTTTGTAATAATACGAATTCTGTTACATTTTATGTAGGTCAAGTACGCTATAACAATATTTTATATAAAAATCATTTTTAGAACAAATGTTAATAACGTGCCAAAAATAATATATTAGAAATATTTAGGTTATACTCGTATGTATGTACGACGAGTCCAGGCCAGACCAGATTATACTACACTATATATTTAATTTCGGAAGGATGGAAAGAACTGATTTTTTTTCTAACTCTACTTCTATTTATATTTCTAATGGGATCTTAAATAGACTTCCTTATTAGTCCAGTATTCAATATTTAATTAATAAAAATAAATGTAATATAACTAGAGGCCAATCTGTGACTATAAATTCGATTGGTTGTGGGTTCGATCCCCATTCGAGGAGATGAAATATTTATTCAAAATTGGGGGACATTATGGGGAAACAAAGTGGAGAACATTGACACAAGGTTCCCTCTAAAACAATAAAATACTAACAATTTATTTAAATTCTAGAATAAGACGACTTTGTACGTGGATGGTAACTCGTGGTTGGTTCGACAATATCGTACTATTATTCATAGCATTGAATTGCATCACACTAGCGATGGAACGACCTAACATTCCTCCAGACTCTAAGGAAAGGGCTTTTCTGTCAAGTGCCAATTACGTCTTCACAGTGGTTTTCGCTGTAGAAATGTTTATAAAGGTAAGTTGTTATAGTTTTTTCTTTTAATTAAGCTTATTGTCTTACAGGTTGCTATAAATATTTATATTTATGTAATAATTGAATTTTATTCTCGATATTTGTGGATTCAGATCTAAAAAGGAATAACTTAATTGGAATATTTTTATTTTCTTGATCTGGGTAAATTATAATTCACGTTGGGTTTTTTTAGGCAATGTAAAATCTATAAATATAAAATTTATACTTATTTTTAGTAAAATATATTTATTTATAAAAGCTTTTATTGTAATATTATAAATAATGAAGCCCTTCAAAAATCTGGAAGACGTCATTACCCACCCCCCACATTATTGTGATGTTCCATTCCATAAAGATTTCATGTCTAACCAAAATTACGAAATCACATACAGCCCATGCGTATTTCCATTTAACTAGCATGAGTTTAGCGTCCTTGTATTTCATTTTGATTAAATATCATGAGTTTTATAATTCATATTATATGTAAATCTTTTTAAATTTCCTTAAAAATGGACTTAATTATAAACAAACATGACTGAAAATGTAGGCGATTTAATTAAAAAAGAATCAGTATCATTCTCACAATCTGAAGTGCATCGTGTTAATAAAAATAAAAAGAGGAAATATATTTATATAGAGTTATTTATCACTGTATTAAAATATCCGAAAATAGTAAAAAATTATACAAATCGATTGTATTCGAACTCACGACCAGCGACGAATTATATATACATTAAACAATTGATATTACAATCTTTAAATTGGCATTTTTCCCGTAAATTCTTGATATTAAAGTACATATAAAAATTACGATATTCTAATATGAAGATATAAAATTATTTATTCTAACCAAAAGGTGGTAGCATCTGGAATGTTCTACGGATCAGACGCATATTTCACGTCGGGATGGAACATAATGGACGGTTCTCTCGTTATAATATCAATTATTGACTTATTGATGTCTCTAGTATCCGAATCGAGTCCGAGAATATTTGGAATTTTAAGGGTAAGATTTACTTCTTCTATTACTTAATCTGATCAGCTATCAGGGTAGGCAGAAGGAGACTTGTGTTAAGGCAATCCGTTCTCCACTTTCCTCTGAATTCTGAAGGTATTGCGGGTTGAGTGTTGAAACTCAAAGCCGCGCTTTGCCTTGACACCAGACCGAAAAAATGAAAATATTAAATATTTCATTTCCAGGAGTGGGAATCGAACCCACAACCTGGAAATGAAAACTAAATCTAGAATTGACTTTATAATTATAAGGTGTTGTACCTGGTTTTATGAGTTCAGTTCTTTATTTTTAACGATTGCTCGAAACGTTTGTTATAAATATAATGCATAAAACAGCCTAAAAAACGTCCAAAATGTCGGCAGTGTCTACAGAATATCAATTTCCATGTTAACCTCAAAATGTCATTTTAAGCTGGAAATTTCAAAAATCTTTTGTACGCACATCAAAGTTAAAACTCGAAAAATGGTTAGTGTTTACTCAGTGCGTTCACATATTAATTAACCAGTCGTAGAGACCTTTTACTATACACGGGACTATTGGGGATTCGATTTCCAGTCGAGGGAATGAATTATTTTAACTTAAAACTTAGCTCTCAACTTTTCTCCTGATCCCGAATACTAGGTTGCCTCTTCCTACCCTGCTATATACGGGGTACAGCATGAAACAAAAAACAAAATATAATAAGATTATACTTATCGATTTTTTTTTCAGGTATTTAGGTTACTAAGATCATTAAGACCTTTAAGAGTAATAAACAGGGCTCCAGGTTTAAAACTAGTAGTGCAAACACTATTATCTTCTTTAAGGCCCATCGGCAATATAGTACTGATATGTTGTACGTTTTTTATCATATTTGGAATATTAGGAGTACAGGTAAAAAAAAATTGACATATTTCTATTTTTTATTTTATTATATTTATTATTTTAATCTCCTTTTTATTAATTTTTAGTTATTCAAAGGAGCATTTTTCTATTGCGAAGGAGCAAATATTAAAAATGTAAAAAATAAATCCGATTGCCTTGCGATCGATGGGAACGTTTGGGTGAATAGGAAGTATAATTTTGACGATTTAGGTAAAGCTCTCATGTCCTTGTTTGTGCTTAGCTCAAGAGATGGATGGGTTAATATCATGTATACTGGCCTTGATGCTGTAGGTGTAGATCAACAGGTACGTTTTGAGGTTACCTTTTTTAATTTTCTCAAGAATATTAATGTTGTTCAGCTTCACGCTGTATCCCGCGCACAGCAGGGTAGGCAGAGGGAACCTAATGTTAAGATACTCCTTTCCCCACTTTCTGCCGAATTCTGGGGGCTTTGCGTGTTGAGTGGCAGAACTCAACGCCGCGCTTTGCCTCAACACCAGAGCGAAGAAATGGAAATATAATCCGTAAATAAATATTTCACTATCTCGAGTAGGGATCGAACCCATAACCGTCGCGTTACAGACACACCCTTGCCTCAATAATAATATTCTAAAATGAATTATCTTACATTTCCCTTCTATTTCTTACTATTATGCAACTAATATTATTTCAAAATGCTAATAAAATTGAAATATCCTACAAATTGTGAATATATAATAACTATAATTTTACTTATATTTTTAATAGCCAATAATCAACTACTCAGAGTGGCGGCTCCTTTATTTTATTGCGTTTATTCTCTTGGTGGGGTTCTTTGTGCTAAACATGTTTGTTGGAGTTGTGGTAGAGAACTTTCACCGATGTAGAGAGGAGCAAGAGAAGGAAGAGCGAGTCAGGAGAGCTGCCAAAAGAGCACTACAGATGGAAAAGAAGAGAAGAAGTAAGATTTTTTTAAAAACTTTAACGGACTAATATCTTCATCTTTAGTGTTACCTTGTAGAAAGACGAAAATTCGTTTATAATTTATATTTTTCTTAATAATATGCACCTAATTTACTTACCTAAAATATTTCACATTTATTTAATTAAATTTCTTTTTTACTGGAATTAGAGTAACTGACGTAAAAACGAGAGTAAAATAATAAAAAAAATATTTTTTAAGAAGTTAGTTACAAATTCTTAATAATTATAAAATAGTGCAGGTAAACATTTAAATCATAATTATTTATAAAATTTAATCAGGACACAATTTAAAATTACACGAGTTGTTTTTGCAATCGACAGTTAAAAGTTAATGGGTCGCGATAAAATCTTCGTTAACGATCATTTTGTCAGAACCGTGTTTAAACTTTAAAGCACCTGGTCATATTACCCATTACTTCAATGTAACATAAAATTTGTTCTGTTTTAGTTTCAAGTTAATTTTAAATACTACCCCTTCTAAATAATAAAATATATCTTTAAAAAACACATACTGGCTATATGTTTCCAACGTACTCGGATAGAGGTTCCACGTAATTACAATAAATGACATGTATCACTCAATAACAACACTACACACTAGATACCTTCCAATCAGGGCTTCCGCCTTCAAGCAATAGTTCCCGCTTGACACAATTCCACTGATTTTAAAGTTTTTTTCACCTAAATCTACCCAATTTTACACGAATATTATATTATTTATTATGAACTAAATAAAAAATAAATTTGTTTCAGAAATGCATCAAAGACCATATTATTCTGATTATTGTCAAACTCGACTATTTGTTCACAATGTTGTGACCTCTAAATATTTTGATTTAGCAATTGCCGGAGTCATCGGTCTGAACGTTGTCACAATGGCCATAGAATACTATAGAATGCCACCAGCATTGCAATATGCATTGAAAATATTCAACTATTTCTTCACCGCCGTTTTCATTCTCGAAGCGGCGATGAAACTCGTTGCACTTGGATTTAAAATTTATTTAAAAGATAAATGGAATCAACTAGATGTTATAATCGTCATACTATCGATAGTCGGGATTGTTTTGGAAGAACTTGAAACTAATATAATTCCTATAAACCCAACAATAATGAGAGTGATGAGAGTTTTAAGGATTGCAAGAGTACTTAAGTTATTAAAAATGGCAAAAGGAATACGAGCACTTCTCGACACAGTGATGCAGGCTTTACCTCAAGTTGGAAACTTGGGGCTTTTATTTTTTCTACTTTTCTTCATTTTTGCAGCTTTAGGTGTAGAACTGTTTGGTCGACTTGAGTGTTCCGATGAAATTCCTTGTCAAGGTATTACAATTGTTCTTTTACTTTCATCTTTTTTTATAGTATACTGGGATAAAAAACCATATATATTTTAAATATACTAGGATAAAAATTAAATTACTTTGCCTTGACAGGTCTCGGAGAACATGCTCATTTTGCAAATTTTGGAATGGCATTTCTTACATTATTCCGAGTGGCCACAGGAGATAATTGGAATGGTATAATGAAAGACACTCTCAGAGAAGATTGTGACAGCTCTGTGGACTGTGTACGGAACTGTTGCGTGTCCACAATTATTGCGCCGATTTTCTTCGTTGTTTTTGTGCTTATGGCACAGTTTGTGTTAGTCAACGTTGTCGTAGCTGTAAGTAAATTATTGTTTTTTTAATTATATCAAAACTTGAGGAATTTGCCTCAAGTTGTAAACATTACCACTATTTATATAAAATAATTTTAAAATAGAAATTTACAATTAGAAGTACATATTTTACTTCTAACAGGTACTAATGAAACACTTAGAAGAATCTCACAAGCAAATGGAAGATGAAATCGATATGGACGTTGAGCTAGAACGTGAATTGGAACGAGAGGCAGATGATGAAGAAGACCGAGCACTTTGTCGGGCCTTAGAACAGTGTACAACTCCTCGCCCTTTAAACAAGGTACCCTCCCTACCAGCCAATTTCACATATAGCGAGCCAAAACATCAAATACCCTCTCCTGCACGCAGGCGACGCACATTACATTCACACCATGCTTTACTTCCGGTCATACAAAGAAGGGCTTCATTATCGCCTCATGCATTTGGACGTCGACAGGAATCCACTGAAACCCCAACTGCAATATACGAAGAGGATGCGAGATTTATCGATGCTGACGATGCTGATGAATTAGAGCCCACGAGCCCAAGACGAGATTCATTTACCCAAAACCGACGACAAAGAGTCGATAAAAGAAATTCTCTTCGCGGAGAAGAGACTCGCTTATTGCGTCCTGCACCAGTATTACTCTCAGTTCCTACAACAAGACAAAGTATTAAACGTTCTAAACGAAGATTGTCTACTGATTCTGCGCTGACTAATAATGATCAAGTTTCTATCAAATCACAAATAAGTGTAGATCCAGCTATAACTGAAGAAGAGAAAATAAGAATTGTTATAGCAGAAAGAAGAAAAATTGACACCAAAACGGAAGACGTAGAGCTTTATGAACGCGGGTCCTAGTCCAGGCAGGGCCGGCCGCAGCAACACCACGAAGTCTACATCTAATCTAAAGTGGGAATGTAGCTTACCCTACGTGATTGCCAATTTACTTAAAATTACATAATATTTTAAATGAAGCCAAATTTAATTTTAACTGTTTCTACAAAAACACTATTATATATTCTATAAATTCTAACAAATAATAGATCTATAGATTCTAACAAATATTTTCTACAAAATAACAAAGATTTTAAGGAAATTGACAATCATAACCTGTTCTCACAGCTCCCTTCTTCATCTCTAAGGATCGTTGGAAAGCTGAACTGAAGTATGACTCGGTTGTTAAGTGATACAGTGAAGTAATTAACAAGAATAAAAGTACTATTAAAGACTAAAATTAGCGCGATTTGTGTTTGAACTTTAATTCTTTCAACCGAATGAGAAGAGAGTTGGTACTTGCTAATGTGTTGGGTCCTTTATAATTTCCTCGTAACGTTTGTTTACCCACCGCGGCCGGTTCGATCATTTGTGAAGAGACTTTAATAAATTTAAGATTATTTTTTTTAAATTAGTTAGGTAGCTGTTAGAACTAGTCAATTTGTGGTGGTGGGATGTTTTCTACGAGTGCTAATGTTAACTTCATTACTTGTTCTTGTAATTTATTCGTACGGTGCTTGCTGTTTATAATTGATATATTATGATTATTTTGTTATCTCAATCCTCGAGGAATAGATTTTTGTTTGATGTTATTAGATTTTATTTAGATATTTAATTGGACATTAGCTATAATTTAAATTTAAGTACGGGTTTCGAATCATTGAAATTTAGAATTATATATGTTAAATATTTTAAATGCCTATTGTAATGTTGTTTTTAATGTTAATGTTTAGTTTTAACTGTACCAACTTGTAGTAAACGACTGTTTAGACTCGTAGTGACTTTTCTAGATGAATCTATGTCAATCTATTAGGATAAAAACAGAACCAAAAGTTCGCGAATTGAGTAATCTCTTATATAAGACAAAATAATATTTTCTGAATATAAATGACTCCTATTTTCATACAAAACATTAACTTATTTAGGATTTAACTGGTAAACGCACATATTAGAACGTAGAAAACAAAATACATACCTTCAATTGTACATGTTGATACAAAGCTACGTACGTATACTATGAAAAATAATAGATTTTCCGAAAAAAATAGATTCAAATAAATTAGAGTTGCTCTCGCAATTTGTATTAGTGGTGCCAAATTTACAATTTAGTTTAATAATAAATGTCTATTAAACGTTCATGTGCGTATCTTCTTTTCGCTGTCAAGAACTAAATTGCTTGAAAATGAGAATTTACCAAAGACACCAACCGTTTTTTTTAAATATCATATTATGTTTGTATAGATCTTCTTACGTAAAACATAATTAGTTAGGGAAGTCAGCAATAAATTTTATACTTCGACTGTGCCTTTCCTATTTCTAATATATTAGCTTGTGAAATTGATGGAAAATAGACTCAAAACTTCATGTATATTGTAGAAGAGGGACAAAGTAGGTTATAAAATATCGTTATACTTAGTTTTCTTCGAAATTTTCATAGTTTTTATAAAATTATACGAGATTCAATAACTATTACGACCGACCCTATCATTCCAAGACATATAATAATTTCTTCTTCTATTATATTCTTATATTTTTTATTATGAGAGATCTTCCTTTTTACAGCATTTGTAAACACCAATGCATTTTCTTGCATCTTACTATAAGCTATAAATATCTTCATCGACGATGTCTTCCACGCTATCTTTCTTTTACATGGTATTTTCTATATCAGTACGATACAAAACAATAGATTTACACTCACAACGTCTCGTATAAAAATGAATTGAATAAATGGAATTTAGTAAAATTAAGAATAGTATTTTCGTGATAAAAGCAAATTTCGTGATAAAATGTTTAAATGTTTTTTTTCGGTACTGACTGTATAATTTAATAATTTTAAGGGGTATGAACAATGTTCATTAGATGAATACACCTGTTAAAATTAGCTGGTGGTCTGTCAAGTTATGAGAGTTACGAAGTGTTAGGTTGAAAAATAAATATAAAAATCGAATTTGTGTTTTATTTTATACAGTTTTCCCCAAAATACTTAATTTTGCCAAATGATATCTAAATTAATTCTACAGTAGCTTCACAAAATAGAAGATCTGCTAAAATGTAATAGTCAGTAGAAATATTCTAAAACTTAATAAGAAAAGTGGCTTAACTTGGAATTCTGTTGATAAAAATATATTTTAAGCCTAAAAAAAAAATATATTTGAGGCCATTGTGGCGCAGCGGCACCAGGGTGTGATTGTTACGCGACGGTTGTGGGTTCGATCCCATTCTTCTTCATTCCATTTCTTCGCTCTAATATGCAGGTAAAACGTGGAGTTGAACCCGCCATTCCTCCAGAATTCGTCAGAAAGTGGGGAACGGTCTAGGTTCCCTCTGCCTGCCTGTGTGCGGGATAACGCGTGAAGCTTATTTTTGATTTGATTTTTAAGAAAATATATTATTTTTTTTCTAAAAAAATCAAGTCAACTCAAAAGTTTCTACCATCCCACAAATTACGAGACAATGGGTGTTACTGCCTGAATAGACACAAAGGATTCGCAAGGGGCGAGCGAAATTGAGTTCGGCAACAATCTTTGCTACGTCGTGCCTTGTTAGCGGGCGCTTATAATCTTATTTGCATAATTTCTGAAAACGAATTTTAATGGGTACTTTATCGTGTTGAACAATGTAATATCGTTTTGTGGAAATTGTATGAGGTTTTGCAGAAGTCACTTTTTTTTAGCTTTGTCCTGTATATGGCATATATCAGGGTGGCAGAGGGAAGCCAACCAAAAATATCTATTTTTAAAATATAAATATAAAGTTTTGCTACAAAAATTAGATATAGTATACGATTACATCCCCCTATATCCCCATACAAACATCTCGCATATAGTGGGGTAGACAAAGGGAATTTGGGAATCTAATTCTTAGTGTTAGGACACTCCGTTCTTATAAGATACTTCCATTCAGGCAATGCATATTAAGAGGCGATGTAAAGAAAATATTAAATATTTCACCATTAAACTGTACCTATGACATTTCATTTCCTTAAATGGGAAACCAACCAACCAACAGTCAACAAGACAACAAGATCAACAGGTTGACTACTGAAATTTCTTACGAAAAAAAAAAATAATTTAATAAAACAACGAGTAAAATATAAGGGAAGAAAAAAGTTATATTTTTCGTTACACGTATCAAAAACAACCAGTTTCCTTTTACCATTTCCCAGTTATCTACGGAAATAACTGTAAGTTGAGGGATGTCAACGCGCCCGCCTGGAGCCGTCATGGCCGTGACCCACTAACTTTCAATTTGGATTCATTTAAAAGAAAATATTTGTTTCACCCCTAAAAGTTAAGATTTGTGAGGAGGAAAACTTAGGCGTTTGGATGTCTTCCAAATTCATAATAATCATCATTCATGAAACCTGTCTTCTTGCAATAGATAATAGAACTGGCATGTATTGTTTTTGTTTTAACCCGCATATCCAAGCTGTCCTGCACACAACAGGATAGGGAAATTAACTTAGTGTTAAAACACTCCGTTCCCCATATTCCTCCAAAGGAAGTCTGAAGGCAGTTGGGTGGTTGCGACAGAGACAAGAGCAAAGAAAGTAAAATATTAAACTTTTCCTAAAATGGGAAATAAACCCGCAACCTGTTACGTTTACAGTCACGCGCTTGTTCCACGACTGACCTCAATTTTTTCATTAAGTAAATAAAAGAAAAATATTAATAAAATAAATCAACAAAGACACTAATTAATAAAACGAAAATAACAATTTTTGCTGTATATTAATAACAATATAAAAATATTTATTTCAACACAAAGATTCGAGTAAACGGGCCTGCATTGACCTACATACCCGGCGTCCGGCTCCCTCCTTAATGAATAACAAACAAATGGTTATTTTTTTTTACGATTGCGTAATATTGTTTTGCCAGATTTTTTATTATTAACTTAAATATTTTATTTCTTTTATGTTTTTAATTATGAAAAATAAAATTAAAATAAGTTCTTTTTTTCCATTAAGGCCAAACTGTTTTCAATTTCTTGTGGATGGTTATGTCGGAAAATTAAAAATTTAAAAATAAAAAAATATTTAGTCATTTTATTACTATACAGCTATATTGTCACCAAAAAATCGAAATCATTTTATTCAATAAACCACAAAAATTTATATATAAATACACAACTGTTAGCTTATTTGCAGTGCAAACCCACATACATATACATTAGAAGGAATATTTTTTTCTGAAACTGGAAGAAAACCTAATATTTAATTCAAAACACTCTGAAAGATTATATTTTAAGAAATATATTGAGAATAAGAAGTAGCAAGTCTATAGTTTGCTAAAGCGATTTTCGTGTCCAAAGTTTCTAAGATGGATGTCTTAAGGGCGGCAAAGTTTCAAGTTGTTTTATAAATTCAGAATCCGTCGAAAACAGACTTAAATATACATTGGTGAAAATATAAAATATATATAGGAATATAAAATATATATAAGTATTATATGGGGTAGGTATATATAGGCAAATGGGTGTGACTGACAGAATATAAATATTCCTTCGAAAGACATCCAGGCTACAAAAAAGCAATAACACCTATCTACTAGCATTACGATGGCGCCTCATATTATATTGAGCTAGATATATAAAAATACATATTTCAAAGTCATATATAAAGAACATATACCAGAAGCCCTAGAGTCCAATCGATTGGACATAAGTTACGCGACATGGGACCGACGCGACGTCCTAAACCAACTTCTTATTCACCATTACGGCTGTCCCTTTCCCATTAACTCGCCATTCCACACTATCCTCAAAGAAAGGGTCTCGAATAAAAGCTTTTAATAGTTCTTTTATAGACTACTTTTCTGTTCATCTACAGGCATTATCTTTATACTGTGTTTAACATACAAGTACTGTAGACAAAAAATAAGAAATAAAGGAAAACAAAACTGAATGAAGAACTATATGAAAACTATATGAAGATTATACGATTATAGATGCATATGCTATCAAGCTTTTGGGATATTTACATACATACAGCATATTTACGTCGCTTACTCCGTTCCCATTAAGACACTTCCGTTCCCCACTTACCCCCGAATTCTGGAGACCCAATTACCACATTCTGAAGGCATTGCGTGTTGACTGGTGGAACTCAACATCGCGCTTTACCTTGTAATCAGAAGAAGGAAATAAAAATCATTTCTTTTAGTGGGAATTGAACCCACTACCTGTCGCTAACGTCACGACTGGCCTCAACATTTTGCAAGTATTATATTTTAATTATGGTAAATATCGATACAGAGTGAATTGATAAAAAATGAAATAAAAAAAATAATCTGTGCCTATCTCACAAACTTATTAACGATAACTAACTTTTCTCTTAAATATTTTTAACAAACTTAGCAAAGTCATATCTCAAATGTTGAAAAGTAATTAAAAGTTTATCGAATTTTCTAAAAGCTTTAGACGAACCATTTATAAATAAACTAAAATTATTTGAAATTATTATTTGAAATTAAATAGGTTTAAAATCACGCGAAGAATAAATGTTAATAAATGTTTTTTTTTTTTTATTTTAGTTATTAATTTATTATTTCCACTAAAAAACATAGACAATATTCCTAAGTAGTAACTAAAACTAAAACCCGATAAAACTAAAAGATAACAACTTGAGCTTAAACTCGAGCTACTACAGAGTGTATTTTTTAAAGAAAGTTAAAAGTTTACTTTGGCCCATCTAAGTATATGAGGAAAGGTTTAGTAATAATAGTATTATTTTATTTACTAAAATTTTAACTCTATCATAAAATACTAAAACTTTAAATAATAAATCTCCATTATTAAATAGAGAGTTGTGGGTTCGATAACCACTCGAGGAAATGAATTAATATATTTCAAAATTTATATTTCCATTTCTACACTCAGGTGTCAAGGCAAGTCACAGCGTTGAGTTCCGCCACTCTACTTGTGATGCCTCCAGTATTCGGTGGAAAATGAGGAACGGAGATTCTTAACACTAAGTTTCCTCTGCCTATCCTGCTGTGTGCGGGAAACAGCGTGAAGCTGATTAATTTTTTGTTACTATATTTACTAATAAATACAGTTCCTACCTACTACCTAATAAATGTCGACAGTAACCGAAACACCTGCATGTAATACCTTGAATTTGTCGTAGCGCAAAATATTTTCTTGATACTACGGTATTTACCTGTTATAGCCACAATTTTCCGTCATAGCGAGAGCATTCAGCCGAATTTCGAGCCAAATATTATAGAACATTTTTCTGTAGATTTTTCCTACTGGCGGGCGTAGGTATGACGTATGTTTTATTTTTTCCGGTAAACTTGACGATTATAGATCAAAAACGAAGAAATATAATAAATAAAATAAATAAGTCAAAATAAATCAGCTTCACACTGTATCCCGCACGCAGTAGGGTAGGCAGAGGGATTCTAGTGTTGAGACACTCCGTACCCTACTTTCCGAAT
>HE669945.1:8737-22186 GCA_000313835.2 Heliconius melpomene melpomene
GAACAATGAGTCGTTCAATAGAATTGCTTGTGGTTGAAACAAGAACCTTACACCGAATTGTTCCAATGCCTCCCGATGGGAGCTGTCTCTTCCATGCTATTGCATATTCTTCGTTTGAGCGTATTGATATACAACAAACTAATAAATTGCGCGAGACTATAGTAGAGTACGTATGTCGTAACTGGAATGATTTAAGTATCTACACTAGCGCTCGAAACGGGAATCCTTACTCTTCTAAAGAAGACATGCTTTGCTTAACTAAGTACGGAGCTACTTCCGAAATAAAGGCTGCAGTAGATTTATACAGTACTAGCGGACGCGCGCAGCTTCGCTTGCTTATTGCTTAGGGGTGAATTCTAATAAACTTTGAAACACGTGTTCAATAAAATATTTTTAAGAGTCTCAATTACAAATTTTATAAAAATCAGTGGCGATTTAAAGATTTTTCTATATAAACTTTCAACCCCTTATTTACACCCCTAGGGGATGAATTAATATAAACCACGAAACTTATGTTCAATGAAATATTTTTAAGAGTCTAAATTTCAAATTTTATAAAAATCGGTGGCGATTTAAAGAGTTTTCCATACAAACTTTCAACCCCTTATTTGCACCCTTAGGGGGTGAATTCTAGAAATCCATGAAACACCTGTTCAATTAAATATTTTTAAGAGTCTAAATTAAAAATTTTATAATAATCGGTGGCGTTTTAAAGATTTTTCCATACAAACTTTCAACTCCATATTTGCACCCTTAGGGGAAGAATTCTAGAAAACCATGAAACATGTGTTCAATTAAATACTTTTAAGAGTCTGAATTTCAAATTTTATAAAAATCGGTGCCGATTTAATTTTTTTTCCATACAAACTTTGAACCCTTATTTCACCCCTTTAGGGTAAAAATTTTTCAAAATCCCTTCTTAGTGGATGTCCAGATTATGAAAGTAAATATCTGTCTAAATTTCACGTTCCTACGCACAGCGGTTACGGCTGTGCGTGCGTCTTACCTCAGTCAGTGAGGACAAGTCCTTTTATATATATAGATAGATAGATAGATTAAGATAGAAGTGTATTATCACAATGGTGTCCTACTTGGTTTATTCGGCGAACAGAAATGTCCTATGAGTTTTTTTATTGAGCAACTATTGAGTTTCTTGCCGTAGTAGCTTCCTATAGGAAAAGTACTTGTAATGGCCAAATTGAATAAAGAATATTTTGATTTTGATTACATTATAAACCTTTCTACTTATGATTTCTGTACAAAAAGTAATGATATCCCGTCAAAAACATAAATGTAAAATGAAAGCCAAGTTCAGTAATAAAACATATGCTTTCAGCGATAAAAGAAGTGAGATGTAAATGTATGCCAAGTTCAATGGTCAGTCCTGAAATTTATTTTTAACAATATAAAATATTTTATAACAACTGTAAATGCCCATTCTTCTTACAACTTGGAGACTTTATTTATGTGTAATATCTGATTTGGCTAGTTTTCTTATGAATTTACAATAGAATCTGAGTAGAATAAAATTGGAATACATTCATTTATATCGATGTAAATTAATTTGAAAACTAGCCAAGTCAGATATTACACATAAATAAAGTCTCCAAGTTGTAAGAAGAATGGGCATTTACAGTTGTTATAAAATATTTTATATTGTTAAAAATAAATTTCAGGACTGACCATTGAACTTGGCATACATTTACATCTCACTTCTTTTATCGCTGAAAGCATAAGTTTTATTACTGAACTTGGCTTTCATTTTACATTTATGTTTTTGACGGGATATAATATACGTAGACGAAAGCTGCAAGCTATGTGATTCACAAAGTAAGCGCATCTTCTAATCGGCTTAAATGTTACAGTGCTTAGAATGAATTAATTTTATTTCAAGATTCATTTATGAAAATGTATTTTGTGGAAATTACTAGTCGCTTATATTAAAATTGAAATAGCTACAGTCTTAAATTTCTCTCTTACTTAAAATGTAGTGTGGTGTGTATTGAAATTTAGATTGCAAATAAATTGAAGTTGAGGTATGTAAATAATATTATTTTAATTAAATTAATGTGGTAATAAATGGTAATCATTATGATTATAAAAAGATATAAAAATCGACTATGCAGTCGGGTTTTATATTTAGACTAAAAACCATCAGGCCCAATTGTTTATTAGGATTAACAGTCGGGACCCATTTAAATTTTACGAGGCTCCAAGAATTATATGTCCCCATATATATGTATGTGTGTCCCTATGTGAAGTTGTAGAGACTAAACGCCTTGGCCAATCTTAATCTTTTTTTATTTGTGATTAACCTAGCTAGTAACACTAAATACATGACAGTAACTCCTATTCTTTAACCAATTCACAAAGAGCCCTGCACCTGATGAACTATTGGGTTTTTTTTTTATATTTAATTTTATGCAGTCAGGTTTCATGTTTTTTATAATTATTTTCTATTACAGCTAAATATAAATATACCAAAAACATTTATAACACCTATACAGATATCTACTTTAAAATATAAAATTTTGACTAGGCTAGAATATAGCTATAGAACTAAACGTCATATTCTGTAGTAAAGAACATGAAACAGCTTTTTCTCCCGCGAATTGGGAAATAGGTTTTAGCCGGTGATTGCCTCAAGCTATTGGATCGCTTCCTACAGCTAATACTCGTAACTCGTTCGCCCTATATTGTGTACTACGGCCCAATAACTTCTTTCTCTCTTAACTTTAAAATTTTGTAAGCACTAATACTAAAGCTGTAAATGTATGCTTTCTCTAATAATTATTAACTACTGCTGTTTAAATATAAAATATTTTATTTCTAAGTTGTGATTATTATTAATATTGTCTTTGTCACATTGTATTAGCATGTCCTTATAAATATTAATTTATATGAGGCTAGTCGTAGCGCTGGGGTAAAAAGTGTGGCTATAAACGCAACAGGTTGTTCGGCGTTGAGTTTCGCCACTCAACATCCATGCCTCTAAAATTCGGCAGAAAATGAGGAACGGAGTGTCTTAACACTACCTATCTGCCTACCCTGCTGTGTGCGGGATACAGCGTGAAGATGAAAAAAAAAATAAAACAACGTGATGAAAGTTAGTTTAGTCACTGCAATCATTTTTGATGGATACATGATTTTATGGTTGATGCTATGATTAAATTTACTCTTGTGAGTTTAACTTCCACGATAAACATGGTAAGATGTATTGAAGTTTAACCCAATACTGCCTAACTTTCATCTTTGTCTTCGTATATGGCGCCGATAGTTTTCTATAGTTTATCAAATAAGTTTTTATTAAATTAATAGCTATATTACCATTATTGTTTTACCCATGCATTGTTATTTGAAATTATTTTTTTATTCTATCACAAAAAAAATCATAAAAAAACGAAAAATCTCGAATGCATAAAAAAAGGATTTTGCATACATTAATGCCTATTTGAAACTTAAATAGCAACGCCGCAAAACTTTACAGTGACAAAGTTGTAAACCGCGTATAAAACAAAAATATTAAATAAAAATTTATTTACAAATTGAATAGAAGTTTAATATTTGACAAAAACTTTACTTAGTTTACTTCAGTTCTCCATTGGTTGTAAGATAAAAAAAATAAAAAATAAATCTTTTTCTCTGAACTACGACCTTTTCATAAAGAAACTCAATACAAAGTTGTGTGAACGTAAATATTATCCACGTGAACCATATTTCTAAATTATTTACTTCAACTTCTCGTAGGAAATGAGGCAATAAGAACATAAGAGAAGCCTGCTACTGATTGCATTTTCAATTAGCTATTATTTCGTTTGTAATTTCTGCTTTCTGTTGCGCTTTCTACATAATACTTGAACAATTTCTACTTAAAAGTAAGCTACTAAGTTCTAACAATGAAATTATGATAATTGCTACAGGCAATTATTTAAGTAAGTTGTAATGTAATAAATCTATAAATAAAATTTGTGGCAGTCCCTTACGTAGAGGCAAGCTTGTGTAAATCTTATTTAACTGTGAACTTTTAAAGTCTGTGAACGTAACCGAAATATTATTTGAAAAATGTAAATAATAAATTTAAAAACCAAAACTTCGATTGCATAAAACTTAAAAGGAAAATCAAGCTCAATAGTGCATTAACATTAACAGTTGGGACCCATTTAAACTTTATAGGGCTCAATTTTTATAGGTCCCGACTGTTAATTCTAATAAACTGTTCGGCTTTTCTTTTTATACTTATACAGTCGGGGTTTTTGTTTTTAAAATTATTATTTACATTTTTATGTAACAACAGCTTCACTTTATATTTGGCACACAACATTGTAAGCGGAGGGAATCTGGCGTTAAGACACTCCATTTCCCATTTTCCGCCGAATTCTGTGTGTAATTTAAATTGATATTTCATTTCCTCGAATAGGCATCGAACCCAAAACCAGTCGCGTTTACAGTGACACACTTATGCCGCGCAGGACGACTGGCTTCTGGACTCTGGACTGGATTAACAACATTATTGACTATATGTAATTCTATTATCCTTAGAAATGAAGTCATCAGAAATTTCAGCTTAATCAACCTTGGAAGTGAATAAAATTGGGCTCGCAAGATATCACATAGACTAACACATATATTAACAAGGCAAATTAAACAAAAGCTTATAATTTCGTGGTTAACATTAATTTAAGAATGTAAAATAATTATACTTAAAATTAAATGTCCAGCTATGATATATTTAATTTCCATTTACTATTAATAATTGTAACATAAACAACGAATTGAACGACGTTAAAACACATTATACCCGATAATGAGGCGTAATAAATAATTTAAGGGCTTGTTTAATAATTAAAAGGCAACATTGCATTCCACAGTTTATTCATTCATTAACAGAAAAGTTTATTTAGTAGATCCCAAATAAACGACCGGGGCTCTTTACGGAAATTTTCATGTTATCATTGTTTCTCCCCCGGCTGATAGTATTAGAAATATGCTTTATTTGGCTGATTTCATCACATTTTCACGTAAAGATTATTTTATTATATATACATTAGATCAAATATATGTAATGGGTCATACATAATGGATTAGGAGATGTCACATGTGTGTTGTTCTTGTTACTTCGTAGTTGAGATACATATTACTTATATTAAGTTATTTTAATTTTCGAGTACAAACCGTACGTAAGTAGTATTTTTTAATTTGTTAAAAAAATAATAGTGAATTATTTTATTTATAACAATAATATCCACTGTACTTTGTAAAGAAAAGCTTAATGTCATGAACCAAATATTTATTTTAAAAAGTTTACAGGTAATGAGACTAATGGACTATTAGTTGACGCCGGTAAAATATGGGTGTATAGGAACTTAGTGTTAGGACACTCCGTTCCCCACTTTACGACTTGGTACTAGAGCGAAGAAATGAAAATATAAAGAGAAATAATAATTCATACCCCACTCATTTAACTATACAAATACAGTTACAGAATTCAATAGGAACATTTTTTGCTAAGTTTAAAAAATACCCATGTTACATTATTTACTTAGATACTTTTCGAAAAAGTATTATTATATTTTAGTAGCAAACAATATAATATGTCCATTATTACCCTATAAATAATATATAAAAGTTACAATCGAAAAACACTATTATTATACGTCAAAAAGCTACTGCGCTAAGAAAAATTAAAATGCAACGGGAATACCGTTAACTTTTTCATTCGACATTAAAGTTTTTTGCATTTCGCATTGCAGAATCGGCACGCGAGTGTAATAATTGATTGGGTTATACCTTTCGTGCAGCGACGTGATCTCTGTACATGATTGTCGGTGACTCTATTTGTATACGTACACGTAATACCGTTACTCTAGTATAAACGGTTTATCCTATATAAATTTGATGCTGATTTCTTTTTTGTGAAAGAATATAAAGGTTTTTGATGACGATTATTTAATGATGATGATGATGATTATTTAATTATACGTTATTACAGGTTGTTAATAGAATTTCAGGGTTAAATTTTTATATTGGTTTGGACGTATTTTATGGATATGAACTTATGCTAGTAGAAATAAAGTTGGATCTAATTTAAAGTCTTAAGTCATTCACTCGAAATTCAATCGTTAAATATATAAAGGGTTAAAATAACTTAAACTTACTTAACTTCACGCTTTATCCCTATAAGACAGAGAGGGCGGAGCGCCAAACGCTACGGTCTCTACATACTTCTTTCAACCTCTTCATACATGCCGGGGGGTCCTCATGCTTTTTACGTGACCTTCCTCCAGTATCTTTGATACTGTGTTTTGGAAGATCAACCGAAATCTCCCCCTACCTCTCTTACAACTCACTTTTCCATCATAAATCTTTTTTGCCATTCTTTCATTACTCCCTCTCTAAAATAACCCTTAAACAGTATTATAAAACAACTGTACTTAATACTCAACCTTTTCGAATATATTATTGTATTAGGTTTACAGAATAAAAATGTCAGTCTTCATTACAGCAAACATGAAATCAGAAACCTTTTGCATAAATAAATGTTCAAACTCCATCAAGGTACTAAATACTACGGATAGCCTTTTGGCCCGAGGGCGGATCTACATGGAAATGTATTATCCAACAATTAAATATTTCCATTACAAAAATTTACAATTCCCAAAGTTCTGTATAAATTAACTTTTCTTCTTAATACACCCACTCGTTACATTTATTTTTGTTGTTTTAATATTAATTAGGAGCAAATTTTTGAAATTTATGCAAAAACTTATGTGTATTCAAAATGAGAATTATTATAATTTGTATGTATATATAATTTACTCATTATAGAAACTTTCTTATAGGAGATTGTTTCTAGATAATGTTTAAATACACATGAACAATATTTTTTGTTTTCAGCTCACTTCTAGCCTAGTGTTAAGTCTAGTCGAGCCTAATGTTAAGTCAATTCGCTCCCAACTTTCCGCCGGATTCTGATGAGTGGCGGAACTAAACGCCGCGATATGCCTCGACACTAGAGCTAAGCAATGAAAATATAACGAACGAGAAAAGTTTAATTTTTTGTGATACCCAGTTAGAATACTATTTCTTATATCAGTGCAATCGTGTTCTTAGAAATTTATCACTTGTAAATAATCAATAACGTAAGTTGTTTACTCAATCCATAGAAGAGAGACAGCCCATAACTCTCCGCACTTGATGAATGGTTAGCAATCTAATTGAATTATGTCAACTGAACACTACTGAGGACATCTCTCTTTACTATATATTATGTACTAGAACTCTATATGTGCTGTATTATGGCTAATAAAAGTATGGATACCATAAAGAGGAAATAAGGAAATGATATGAGAATTGTATGTTATTGCAGTTTTTTTATTCAACTTGCTGTGTTAGTATGTGTGTTTTTGTAGTGTGAAATCTTGTAAACTCAATTTAACCCACTTTCCAGTGTCTGCATGACCTAAAATTCCAAATTACGATTTCAGTTCTGATTACAATTAATTGCATATAATCAATATTGCTGTTAATCCAAAATGGCCGCCGCAATAAAATGGCGGATTACAAATTTTTGCTGTATGTAATATAGTAGGTTAAAGAACCTACTGAAATGTATATAAAATTTCAACCAAATCAATGTGCATTTAGGTGAAGTAGAGTAAAGGGGTAGCGCATGTAAATTATTTTTAATATATTTTTGAGTTTCAGAGTACATTTTTTATCATTTAAATTGAAGGATCACATTTTACTTTTGCAATTCGACAACGTATAACCCCCCTACATTAATCTCTTCCACTATTTACATTATATTTACAGCAAGTATAACAAGCAATACAACTTATCTTCATCGTTATCAATCGGGAACATACAGATACGTGTTTCTAGGGAATTTTAATGGGTATAAAACCCTAATAAATTAGCAGTCGTAACAAAGCTATATCAGATGGGGACGCTCCGAGTGTACAGATTTTAATAACTATTAAATGCGGTGTTTATGGCTGCCATTATTTTCGCGGATTGTACCTGAGTTACAAGAGAACAATTTAAATGTGAATAAAACCTGCTGTAATAAACAAACAGAAATCGTATATAATTGTAAAATAGTAATTTGATTTACATTTACTAGGTGCTATTTACTATTAATATTGTTTTCGCGAAAATTTAACATATTTTAAAAGACCAAATTATAATACGAATTTAATTTTACATATTTATTTTTAAATAATAAAGACGGCCGACAATTACATAGCTCGTAGCTATTCAGCTACGAGAAGTTTCCAGTCCAAATCCAAGCCCAAAAGGTAAAAACCAAGTTAAATTAAAGTTAAATTAAACATTTAAAATTTAATTATAATTAACAAATATGGTTATGAAAAATATCTCTGGTAAGTATTTTATAAGATTAAGACATCTAAAAAAATTCGTTTCGGCGTTAGAGTTAGAGCAAATATTTAAAAACTTTTAAAATTAAATAATTGTAATATGAAAATAGTTCGGACCATACGTCTTTAGAGATGTCAGATTTTAAATTTAAAAAAATATATATATTTCTAGACCTTGTATAACACATCTATAAATACTTAAACGAAGTGGAAAAGAAAGTTTTTTATATATTTTTTAACAGGTAGTTTGTGTATTTGCACTTCTATCGGCAAAGCACTTGTGTCCACGTTGAAGAAGGATTACAAAATACGAATGTGGTAATTTATTTCGTAGCGACTGTGAAATATTTGGATTCGCGATGTTTAGCGCTCGCTAGTCGCTAGTCGACGGAGCGGAATAAATGGGGATACTTTTTAGACGGATTTCGCTGTGAAATAAATGTTGAATTAACCCGCAGAAATAAAAATATTCGCGGAAGTTTACTTTGCATATGAAAATGACATGAAAATATTTTGTAAAATATTTTATGTTCGACACACGTGTATTTTTATTTTGTTTTCTTTCACGCCTTGCTCTCGCCTTTTACACAGTAGTTGGAGAAAACAATGAATACTTTTCACCTAGGAGTTGAAAGTTTGTATGGAAAAATCTTTAGATAACCATCGATTTTTATATAAATTTAAATTCAGACTCTTAAAAATTTTTAATTGAACATAATGTTTCGTGATATTTTAGAATTCACTCCCTAAACTGAAAATAATTTCATAAACATATTTAATAAATAGTCGCATATTTCAAGCAGGCGAAGCCGCTTAGGTCGGTTAGTATACCTAATTATAAAATACCTTTAACGACGAAATTTGAACTAACAAATATCTTGTACACTGTACAGTCTATCATATATGGTAGTCAGTAATTTTTGTTACTAATTTTGCTTATGTTAACTTAGAAGCTAGTTAGGCAGTACATCTGTGACTTCCCACGTATCTGTAATATTTACTTTGCCGGGAGCCACTCAACACCTCTTTACTCGAGAGCGCTGAAAACAGAAGATAGCTCTATTTATTTGGACGTAAATAGAAGAGAAAATAAAATTACTGATTGTCTGTAAAGTAGGTTTAAGTGTCATAATCTTACGTGATAACGTCGTAAGAAAATAATTATGGAAGTTTGTCTACTTTTATGAATTAAAATTTAATTATTTTGTATAATACAAAGAATGCATTATATTTTTTTGCATTTCTTAAATTTTTTAATCAAACGAACGAACTCTTGGTCTTTTAGTGCCTCTCTATCGTTTGTTCCGCGCTCTTGCTTGCTCTCTCGGTTCAGGCGGAACGTGACAATGAGTCATGCTCTTTTTTTTTTCAAATGATATATAATACCTACTTATGGTAATAGATTAGTTTTTCCGTACAAATAATATAAAATTGTCAAGACAAAAAAAACACTAAAAAAAAATTGTGACAAGTCAGTATTTTTTACGAATCCATAAATTTCTTGAGAGTTACAAATTTTTACCACCTCAATCGTAAAGATTTCACGTACGAAATACACAAAAGCATGGTAAATGAAACCAGAACGAAGTACGAACTTAGATTCAATGAACATGCCCAATACAATATAACATTGCGAAACTCCCACACTGTCGTAGACTTGTAATCCTGTGACTATATTATAATACCTACAACTTAATATCTCAGTTTGGCTAGTATGGAAATTTGAATAAACAAACCTTCTAATATTCAAATGTTACGACAGTTTTAGAAAGTGGTAAAGATGGGATGACTGACGGAGAGCGATAAATGTGGATAGAAATTTCTCTGCGGGGAGAGATATACTACATATGTATTTAGTTATATGAACTACTAGCGGCCCGCCCGTGGCTATGCCTGCGTTATTATTAATTTCTGTCTCCATGAGTATCTACGTCTTATAAATGACGTCGATGCAAAACTTGAGACTTCTAGCATTTGTAGTAACGAAGTTTCATACAAACTTTCAACCCCAAAAACAACTCCTTAGAAGTTGAATATTACAAATTCCCGTCTTAGCGAGCACCTACGTCCTATAAGTAACTCCTATGCAACATTTGAGATTCCTAGCACATGTAGTTGCTGAGATTTCGTGATGAGTGAGTGACCTTTCGATTTTATATATATAGATACTGTTTCTTTAATCTCGTTAGATAAGTACCTACATTTTAATGACGAGAAATGATCGCAGATCCGTTTATTTTTGTTTTGTATAGCAAATTTCTATTGATTTATGACGACGTAATATGTTGAAAATATTATTTAACACTGAGTTTAGGGAAAAAAGTGGAGGCCTTTGTGGTACTGGAGCTCAAAAATATTTATTAATCCGGTGTAGAGGCAAAGCGGGGTGTTGAATTCTGCAACTCAACACGCAATGCCTCCAGAATTCGGTGGAAAGTAGAGAACAGAGTGTCTTAGCACTCTGCCTACCCTGCTGTGAGTGAGATACAGCGTGAAGCTGTTCTTATCTACGTCTGCGTTCAAATGTCAGGTATTTCATCTCTTCTGTGTTAAAGTTAAAGTTTTAAATTGCATGATTTTATTTTTATTAATTTCTGTAGTTGTAATTGTGCAATTATTCAGTTGAAACTAACAATAAACCACTAAAGAGCGCGGAAGCGAATTATTAACAAAACTTTATTGAGCCTGCAATAAAAAGAAAACTTGAAAGATTATTAAAATGCTAAGGCAACGAAGTTTAACAATAAAGCTTAACGATTCATTTTTAAACCTTTAGTAATTAAATAAGAAAACATAAAATTAATACGAGAAACCTAATAATTCAAAATGTTAAATCCAAATATTCTTAATTAACGCAGTAACGTGCTCTAGTAAAAAAATGAATTTATTTATACAGTTTAATACTTTTGTTTAGTACATACTTAGCAGATTCCTGTCGAGGTGAAGAGGCACAAGCGCGACGGTTGTGAGTTCGATTTCCATTCAGGGGAATAAAATATTTAATATTTTCATTTCCTCTCTCTTGTACCGAGGCACGCAATGCCTCAAGAATTCGGCGGACAATGATAAAGGGAAGTATCTTAATGGGTACAGAGTGTCTTAACAAAATGTTCAATGGTTACAAATTATTTAGTAAAGTTCTTCATAGAAAAATATTATAATAATATCTATTTATAAACAACGTTTTAATAATAAATACAAAAGAAACAACTTCATTCATTAGTACAAAATACAAATCAATCAAAAACTAATTAATGATGTACTCAATTTCCTTCCACCCAACAGAAAATGATGCCGAGAAACTAAATAAGCGCTTCTAAGCGGGCAAAGATATATGAAACCTCTCCAAAGACCGTACACGTTTGTTCTACGGTAGAGGTTAAAAATAAGTTACCTAGACTTTTATTCCTTTTTGCTATTAGTTAATGGCGAGTAGCAGGTGCTAGTGCTAATGGGGTTCCTCATGACTATGTAATGTCCGTATATTATGACGAAACACTACGCACTATGTAAACAAAAACTCGCTTACTCTGTTTATATCGCTCATGTACTGAATAGCAGCTCGTTTTATGTTGATATTGGTTAACCTGGGATAAGTAAAACACTTAAATGACAACCGAAATGCCATTTTAAATGAGTTCATTTCTCATACATTTTTATTACATTGAAATGAGAGTATTCTAGTAGGTGGGAATCCACCATACTAATTATTTTATATATATATATACATATATATATACTAATTATTTTATATATTTGTAATTACGAGTATATATACGAGTATATGTATTATATATTTATTCAGAGTAAAAGATACATATGTATATTCCTTCTTTTTCAACTAGCTACGCCGTAAATATAGCCCACTTGTATATTTCTGTTTTAACACCGCTAACAGATGTAGGAACATCGGCTGGCGGAATTTAGCAATGTATTTTGTTTTACCGGAACATGAATACATCTACTTTTTTATATTTTTAGTATCACACTGTATTCCACATATAGAAGGGTAAGAAGAGGGAACCTAGTATTATTACACTCCATTCCCCACGCGGCGCCCACTTTTCGAAACATTATGTATCCAGTATGTATGGCGGAACACAACGCCGCCCTTTGTCATTTTAATACAGCAAGGAAATTTAAATAATTTATTCCTGTGAATGGGATCGTACTCATATTTATAACCGAAAAAGAGGGTATTGATTTAACGCCATGTAATTTTTAATCCTATTTAAACTACTGACTTATTTTATGATTAACCGATGATTACCGATAAAAAATACTAATATTTTTATAACCAAAGTAAATTCTCTATAAAATACATATAATAATTATATTCTTACTAGAATGCAGTACTCTGCATCTTATGGCACCTAAGGCTATTTTTGATATTTTTAATTAGTCCTAGAAAAAAAGTAAAAAATGAGCTAGACGCTATAGCCCGCAGACAGCATGGTAGGCAGAGTAAGCTTTTATATATTCTTTAACATTATCAATAATTTAGATTCAATTAAAGCTGAACTACAAATGTTTCCTATCATAAGTACTGGAATTGTCCTGAATTTATCGTTGTAAGGGCAAACATACGGACGCGTTAAGCTTTGCAACTAGGCCATAAATATCGACAGCCCTAACTAATGGTTGGGGTGCTATACACATTTGTTTTGTTCATTAGGAACCTAATTTTATGATTGCACGTAAATCAATGTGTTTCAGATTCTTTTTAATAATTCTGATTTCCATTCCGGAACCTTGCTATGTGTGGGAAATAACTAAGAAAAAACATATGTTTATTTTATTAATATTTTATGAAAGTTCTAGTCCAAAGAAAGGATATGAAGGTAAAAAACAGAAAACGAATTAAAATTTAGATTTAAGAGAAGGGAAAAGAACAGTGTTTATAACTTTTAATTCGCATTGATGGTTTTAAGTCTTACACATGGGAATGTTTGTTTCCCCTATAAAGAATGAAAAGCTACGGTACTAACACGTAATGTATATAAATAGAAACAAAGAATTGGATATAAAGATATAACTCGAACTTTTTATTGTCTAATTTGTAAAGTGTGTG
>HE669951.1:0-11335 GCA_000313835.2 Heliconius melpomene melpomene
AATACAGTAAATAAATATCATTAATATTTAAAATTTGGAATATATTTCAACAGGATTTGTTAAAATAAATAAAATGTCTTGCACACGACAGGGTAGACAGAGGAAACCTAGTGTTAAGATACTCCGTTCCCCACTTTCCGGAGAATTCTGAAGGCTGTTAAGTGGCGGAAGTCAACGCCGAGCTTTGCCTCGACGCCAGAGTGAAGAAATGAAAATATATATAAATAAATATTTCATTTCTTCGAATGGAGATCGAACCCACAACCACGACTATGATATATCACGACTGGCCTCAATCTGTTATGTTTCTTAGTATCTAATATTAAAATATATAACATCAAAAAGTGACCTTTATCGCTCTACAAATTATTACAAAGTGATTCATAAACTTGTTAAGTATAGACTGTAGTATAGCTAAAACAAAACAATATGTATTCATAGCCACGATCCCTATCAAGGGTAATTATATTATCGTTATACAATTCCCACGGTGATACATATTTAATTACTAAGTTGCAACAGCATTTATAATTTTAACAATATGTTAATTTAGTATTGTATTAGTTTCACTTTTACTAACTTACTTGCATATACATTTTATTACGAATATCTCCGGCGCTTTCACTGCGCGTCCGCCGTTTCTGTCGCTTCTTCCTGACCCTCGCGACCTCTGGCGCGTCTCTCGCACACCATAAATGATAGATTTTTAGCTTTTTAACTAAGATAACGTAAATGTAGTTTTGCGACAGTATGTAGTTAATGTATTTATATAGGTATTTGTAAAAATGTTCAACCTTACATTGCTTAAAAAACTTTAATAGAGGTAGCGTTTATCGTTTATATATTAAGGCAATTATTTATATGATAAAAAACTGTTGTGGTATAGATGATACTTACATGTCTTATCGATAATTGTGTGTTTAAATTCACGCACTGGTTTATGTTAATATAATATACTCTAAGTACATTTCTGTATAATTTATAGCACAAATTTCTTCCTAGTAACATTCGCAAACAATTTACATTAAAGATCTACTCTACTATCGACATACCTACAGCGAATGCACGCTTCTCTTCTTAGACCGTGTCATTAGATAAATTAGAAGAAAATATATTATAATTATCTCTTAATACAGCAATAGTGAATTAAGCAGTTGTTTAGTTTTTATGTTAACTTTCATGTGTGCGAACCAGTCCACAAAGAAAGTTTTATTCGTATCGTCAGACATTTTAAGACATTCAATTGGCCTCGGTCTGTATACTATCCTATCTTGGAATAAATTAAATGTCTATAATTTAGCTTATTCATAATAACTTCCGCATCTCACTATAACGATTTTAAGTGACGCAATCGAACTGGAACGTAAATGGGTTATTATTATTTTTAATTCACTATTGTTGAACTTTATACAAAGAGATTTAGTGTTGTAGAGCATATGTAACATCATGTTTTATATTAAAAGAGAAATTCAAAGGTTCTTTCATAACAAAGGGATGTAAAATGTGAGATGTAAGTACAATATTAAATAAGATATTCGGGAAAAAATTACAACTTTGTACAAATATCAAAATATTGATATATGATACTTTTAGGCGAATGTCATTTATGGTGATAAAAATGATATAAGTAACGTTAATTTGATAAATAAATTATAAGCAAAAAATCATTTTTAGAAAAAGCTTTTATTTAAACGCTTTAAAAAGGAGAAAATAAAATTTGTCTTTTAAATTTTAACTATCAACTCATAACCTCATTGTACACAATTTATATGATCATAAAAGCTTGTCGCGTTAATCAATATTTAATTAATTTGAAACTTAGCAGATTTTACATAATTAAATTAGCACTAGTTTAGTTACACAAGTAAATCGCGCGACTCATTGAGGAGAACCGACTGATGCTGGAGCGTAAAGTGAACCTCTGGAAGGGTACGCTTGAGAAAGGCGGTCTTAAACTAACTGTGTCGAAGACCGAGTACATGGCCTGCGGGAGCCCGGACTCGAGCACGATCCTTATAGGTCCTGAGCCAGCCGTTAAGTCAGAAAAGTTCAGGTACCTTGGATCCGTTATGCACGAGTCTGGAGGCATCAATCACGATGTCCATGGCCGGATAAGTGCTGCCTGGGCCAAATGGCAGGAGGTCACTGGTGTGGTCTGTGACCGAAGGAAACCGCCAAGCTCAAGGGACTGATATACAAGAGCATCATACGACCGGTTCTTTTATACGGCAGCGAATGTTGGCCAGCACTATCTCGGCACACTCAGGAGCTTCACGTCACGGAAATGAAGATGCTGAGGTGGATGTGCGGCGTAACGCGGTCTGACCGCATACGCAACACATTCGTTCGAGGTAGTCTTGGGGTCCGTGACGTAGCGGATAAGCTCCAAGAGCGCCGCCTGAGATGGTTTGGCCACGTTACGCGCCGGTCTAAGAACTATGTCGGATGCAAGTGCCTTGCTATATCAGTTCCTGGAGTGAGACCTCCTGGACGCCCAAGGAAGCGCTGGTTGGATGTCGTGATGCCGTATATGAGAGCCAATGGTCTAACCACCGAAGACGCAAAAGACCGCGCAAAGTGGAGTTTGTTGAGTAGGAAGGCAGACCCTGGCAATAGCCGGGATTAATGCCAGGAGCAAGAAGGTTTCTCACACTAGATGTCATATTATTTTTCTAATTATTCTCGGCCAGCCCTTTCATTTGATAACCGTATTGCAGATGTGCATAAATAATAACTATTCCGCCATCTTAGATATTCCGCCATATTGGATTTAGAAAAACGTCATATTTTTCGAGTTACTCTCAACGAGCCCTTTCATATCCATATTGTAGAAGTAGACTTAAATTAACTATTCGGCTATCTTGGATGGTTCCCCATATTGGATTTAGAATAACGTCACATTATTTCCCACGTTGCTCTTAAGAAGCCTTTTCATTTGATACTCATATTATAGATGTGCATTAAATATAACTATTCCGCCATCTTGGATGGTCCGCCTTATTAGATTTAGAATGACGTCACATCATTTTTCAAGTTGCTCTTAAGAAGCCTTTTCATTTGATACTCATATTATAGATGTGCATTAAATATAACTATTCCGCCATCTTGGATGGTCCGCCTTATTAGATTTAGAATGACGTCACATCATTTTTCAAGTTGCTCTTAAGAAGCCCTTTCATTTGATACCCGTAATGTACAAGTGCATCAAAAATAACTATTCTGTTACTTTCGATGGTTCGCCATATTGGATTTAGAATGACGTTACACTATTTTTCCAGTTACTCTCAACAAGTCCTTTCATTTGATACCCATATTATAGAAGTTCATGAAATATAACTATTCGGCCATCCTGGATGGTCCGCCATATTATATTTAGAATAAAGTCACAAACCTTATCGTGCATTGTCATCCAAACCAAACGTGTATACAAAATTTCAGCTCAATCGTACGAACATACCTTTCATTATATGAAAGCACAAAAAACTTGAATCGTGTCAATTCTATTGGATTTCAAGTGATGTCACATTATTTTTCTAATTGTTCTTGGCAAGATCTTTCATTTGATATCCATATTGCAGAAGTGCATAAATAATAACTATTCCGCCATATTGGATTTAGTGTAACGTCACATTATTTTTAGAGTTACGGTCAACGATTCATTTCATTTAATATCTATATTGTAGAAGTAGACCAAATAGATACTCGGCTATCTTCAATATCCTCCTTATGGGATTTAGAATAACATCACATTATTTTTAGAGTTGCTCTCAACGAGTCCTTTCATCTGATATCCATATTGTAGAAGTACATTAAAAATAACAATTCCGCCATCTTGCATGGCCCGCCATATTAGATTTAGAATGACGTCACATATTTTATCGTGCATTGTCATCCAAAGTAAACGTGTATACAAAATTTCAGCTCAATCGGTTGACGATATCTACTTCAAAATTGAGCTCTAAGATTTCACCCGAACCCACATACATACATTGCAAGTTAAATAAAAGCTTTTAATTAGATCTAAATCGTTATTAACAATTATATCTCGACACATATAAATAATTTTTAATATTTTTGTTTATCGATTTGCTGGAAGTTTTGACAATTTCGTAGAAAGTAGTAATTTTTGAAATCGAATATCTCATATAATATTGTGCCTATATCTCTCGTATTACAATCATTTGTTATGAAATTATCAACCATTAAATTTCCCTTATTAAAATTAATCTTGATGTAAAATATATTTATGAATAAATATTAAAATTTACATAAGTAAGTTAACTTCGACCGTGTAGCTTTAATGCCTTACTTTCTATAAGAGATATTTAGGTTGAGTCGTTGTTGCTTTTGTATTAATATTAAATTATATATGTACTTACTTGTGAATTAATCATTATTTTGCAACTTATAATTGGGTTCACATGAAAAATAAAGTATATATAATACCAGTAGGATAATAAGAGGTACTAACATAGGGAAATATGATTCCATATTTTCCTATTGTTTTAGTGTCTTTAAGCTAAATTTTAAATATATTGTTAAGTTTGAGATTAAAAATAAGTTAAGTTGAACATGATTTGTGCACTTTAGGATTTTATGATATTTATTTAATGAGGAAACTATATACCCAAATTGTTTGAAATTTATTATACTAATACTTTAAAGTACTTAGATACGATAATGATATGAATTATACAATATATTACATATAACTATTAATCATAGGTATATCGAATGAGTCATGAGCCTAAAAGGAAATTGAAATTTTATTACCAGAAATTTTGTTAAGATTTTACTCGTTATAGAGTATTTCTCAACGTCCTTAGTACTAACGTACTTAATCATGAATAAAACACCATTTTAGTTATAAAAAAAACATTAATGTAATTCATAAATATTACACTTATGACCGTTTATATTTTTTAAGTTAAGCCGCGCTTTGCTTCGACACCTGAGCGAAGGAAATAAACTTAAATAAATATTTCACTTCTTCGAGTGGGGATCGAACCCACATCCGTCGCGTTACAGTCACACCCTTGTGCCTCATCTCAAACGATGTTCAATTTTTGTTCGAAATGTATAAGGTCAATATATTATATTTGAAAGGTAAAATAATTTATTCACATTCTCTATTCAAATATTAATGTGTATTTTAAATAGTTTTACCAATTAAAGATGGTGTCTTATGCAGCTTTTAATAAAACCACCTTGAACTACTAGTGATTATAGATAGAGATCTTTATATGGTAATAAAACGTTAATGACGAGGGAAATTAGTAATTATCACAACGTTAAGTCGAAAATGAGATCTTCATGTGCATATGTTGTGGATATTAATATTTAACAATTAATTTTATAAATTAAAAACTTTATGTACTTACTATCGCTATGTCTAGGTAGAATTAAATTTTATTTCGTTTAAAATAAGTTTTTTTATAATAACAAATGTAATATGTTAATATATTATAAAGCTTTAAATTCTGCTTTTTATTGCCTTATTTTATTGAGGCAAATTATGTTACAAGAGCAGCTTTTATCAATTATAGCAGTAATAATTAAAAACAGCAGTTTTATTGTGAGTAGCCTAACCAGTTGGAAAGTTATTCTTTTTGTTTCTACATAATATCCTGCATACTGCGTTTCCTTTAAAATGATATACTCAGAGCAATGCAGATAATTAAATTGACTTACATTTAAAAAAAAATGTCAAACTAAGTTTTATTTGTATATTTCAAATATATTTTAATGAATCCTTTGTCAAATACACATTTGGTTTTGTTCTCACCATTACTAAGGTATGCACTGCAATTTACAATGTCAACGGTAATAGACTATAAGACAATAATATCTTTGTTGCCGTCTATGCTTCGCTACATGTCCTTCAGAACAGCTTGGAAAATAATGTTTCTTGATATATTACATGCCTACATAAATGCTATATAATCTATACTATAATATAAATATTAAAACTAAAATATATATAACGTGGCGCAGCGGCACAGGGTGTGACGCGACGGTTGTGGGTTCGATCCCTACTCGAGGAAGTGAAATATATATTTACACTTATATTTCCATTTTCTTCGCACTGGTGTCGAGGCAAATTACATTTGTATTAATTTATTCAGGTAGTCATTATTTTTTTTTAATAAATATGATTTCAATACATATCTATGCTATAAGATGATTATTTTGCCACAGTAAATTGATGTCGAAAGATTAAAAAAAATAAACAAATTCAGATATTTAAAACTACATTATAAAGAAGTATAAACCAATTAGTGCCATTCGTAGAAAGTTGATCGCACACTTAATTATGTACTTATTTCCACATCGCTGCCACTTTTATTTTATATGGATGAGTTCTAGAACTCAAGCTTTATTAAGAGATAAAATAAATATGATGGATATACGTAACCATGATTAAATAAACATAAAAAATTAACCACATAACTTTTTTATTATTTATTTTTTTGAATTATCTAACTTATTATTCTATAAAAAATTAAATAAATCAGCTTCACGCTATATACCACACATAATATGTTAGGCGGAGAACACAGTGTTAAAACATTCCGTTGCCAATTTTCCGCCGTATGCGCGACATCGACACTAGAGCGAAGAAAAAAAAAGAAAATAGAAACTCACAACCGAGTTTACAGCCACAAACAAGTGCCCTTACGCCACGAGTGGTTTTAAATTTTTCCATAATGAGAAAAAAATAACAGCTGAGTCGAATAAAGGATTGATATTTGCTACCATATAAAACTCCTTACCTTACATAATTACTTGCAAGTAATCTATGTTTTAACAAGTAGTATACCTATGTTTGTATGAAGTAAATCAGATAAAGCACACCACAGTGGTGACAGCATGCGACCCAGATGCCGGTTGCAACAACCGCCTGGCGATAGTTGGCCGCTCTCCTGTAATGTCCTTACATTGCTTATGTATTGGAAATGATGTATCGATCGATGTTGCTTACATTGACAATTATATATAGATACTATATTTATATATTTATTTTTAATGTTTGTGTTATATTTAATTTAAATTTTACGTAGTCCCATTTCTATTTTAATCTGCTATTATTATAGATACTTTATTTAACTTATGATTGGCGATTGTTAGGTATTTTTAAATTTAAATATTAAGAATAAAAAATGTAATGCAAAATTATTAGTACCTTCGTAGGTAAGATGTATGAGAAGTAGGTAGACGAATATATTACCATTCTAAACTTAGTGTGGTAGGTACAATCTATAACAGCTAACCTATTAAAATAATCTAAAATTTAGCAATGTATCAAGATGAATTAATAAAATCAGCTTCACGCTGTTCCCGAACACAGAGGGTAGGCAGAGGGAACGTAGTGTTAAGACACTCTGTTCCCCACTTTCTGCCGAATTCTGGAGAAATTGCGTGTAGAGTGGGCGAAATCAACGCCGCGCTTTGCCTCGACACCAGAGCGAAGAAATGGAAATATAAATAAATCTTTCATCTCCTCGAGGGGACATCGAACCCACAACCAGTCGGTTTTACAGTCACATTCTGTGCCACAGCGCCACGACTGGCCTCTAAGATTAAGATGAAAATTTCAAAATGTATTTATTAGTAATTATGGTGTCCGAGACGATCGGCAATACAATATAAGATAATTTAGAAGTATAAAACGTGCGGCTATTAAAAATTTCATTACAGGTACTTAGTTGTAATGAACACGGGAACTGATGAAATACCGACATATGATGCCTTTAATTATATCTACCGAGTCACTGTATTAATCAGCCGTTATTTATGGTTTGTAAAAATACTCTAGTCTTATTTTTTTTAATAAATATAGAAAAATCATGTTAAGTTAGTTGGGTAGGTACCTACCCAACACATATATTACCTATATTTTTAAAAAGATAATTATTAATATATAATTCAAATATTATTTTAATAGGAATATAAAGATATGATAAGACGCCTAAACTAAAATAAATTCTCATCAACTATTTAGGCTCCTTGACCCACTAATACGGTGTAGAATTTGAAGGATTTCACACAAAATGTTAATTAAATATCAGCGCCAATTGTGAAAATCGTCGCATTAGGATGTTACTAATTACTTTATTATTATTATTTTTATTAGTCATTAGTGATTGATCAAAAAAACCGTTTTATATTCTTAAGATGTTGAATGAGAATTGATGTCTAGAGTACAATACAAAAATCAGCATCACGTTGTGTCCTACAGCAGGGTAGACTGATGGAACCTAATATTAAAGTACTCCGTTCCACATTTCCGCGTAATTCCGGAGGCATTGCGGGTTGAGTGATGGAACATAACGCCGCGCTTTGCCTCGACACCAAAGCTAGGAAATGATTTCCTCGAGTGGGGATCGAACCCACAAGCATTCGCATAGTGCACAATACAATGCAAATAATAGTAAATAGGAATCCAAATTCGTATCAAGCCATTTCGCTATAAACAAATGTAAATTATGGAGAAAGGACACAGAAGCAGACAATTTCGCAAGCGGCATGAATACTAATATTGCGACAAATAGATGTTATAAGCTAGAGCATTGATAATTCCAAGGCGAAATCTAATTTACTCTTATTTGATATCTAGAATAAAGATAATATTAAGACAAGAGATCTAGAGAACGGATCTTTGTTTCAAGCACGGAACGTTTTAGATGCATAATAGATACCTTATACCAATATCAAAAGTATGTAGTAGGTACTAGGCAGTGGCGTAGCTAGGGTATTTGCTGCCCGGTGCGGCTTGGGGGACTTGATGCCCCTTTCCTGTTGATGAGTTACTAAAAAAAAAAACAAAGTGATCATCGACGTTGAGTTCTAAAAAAAAAACAAACTTATCGTCAACTTTGATGCCCCTTTTCTCTTAATGAGTTCTAAAAAAAAACAAAGTTATCATCGACTTTGATGCCCCTTTCCTTTTGATGCCCGGTGCGGCTTAGAGGACTTGATGCCCTTTAAAATGGTATAAAGTCTAAAAAACAAAGAAAAAACAGACTGATCGTCGACTTTGATGCCCTTTTCCTTTTGAGGCCCGGTGCGACCGCCCCGCTCGCACCCCCCTAGCTACGCCACTGGTACTAGGTTTAAGGCCAGTCGTGGCGGAGTGTCATCAAGGCGTGACTGTAAAAGCGGCAGGTTCGGTTTCCACTTATTGTTGTTTCCACTTGTTTCCACACAATTAAATATATTCATTTCTTCATTCTGGTGTCGAGTTCAGCCACTCAACACGCAATGCCTCCAAAATTCGACGGAAAATGGAGAGCGAAGTGTCTCAACACTTGGTTTCCTCTGCCTAACCTGTTATATGTAGATATATAAACACAATCTCACCTAATCAGTACCTACACGATGCAGTTTATGTAATAACTTTGGGCGTTAGTCCCCTACCATGGTCGTGATTCGCTTTCACCATAATAACAAGCTTTCTATAGTTTTGAATGAATCTGCGTGACAATGGCATGCATGGTCAATTGAAACGATATCATATTTAAAAACGTATGTCTTATTTCAAAAATTTTATGGTACATCAACAAATATTTTTTATTAATGTTAAATATTATATAGACATATCTATATGTATGTATAAATAAGTTACGTATTAACACTTTTAAACTAGGTGTATTTACTAGGAAGTCATTATGTGACACCATTGCGATATACCGTATTTTGTGCTAATGACTAATGTACATACGTGAAAATTTAACAGATAATAAATTTTCAATATTATGTCATAATTCATCTATAATCTATGCTTATAATACGGATCGGATCCGTGTCTGTGCATGCAAGATATATAAAGATTGTATATGTATAAAAAGGTTGTTGGTGGCATTTAATAACGTAATAGAACCAAAAACAATGATTTTTTATTTTTTATCTGTGTTTATTCACGGTAAACTCAGAAACGACTTTGCCGATTTAATTGCGGTTTTCACCAAGTATTGTATTTTGGCAAGTTTCCCTTAACATTTACTTAGTGCTTGTTTTATTTCAATAGGTTTACAAAAAAAAGGTAGGTATATCATTTTGAAGAATGATCCTCGACAAAACTTCTACAAATAAATGTTTTATTGAATGAGCTGCAAAGTTACTTTTTAATATATTTAGATTTTATTTTTATTATTAGAAAACGAAAGTAATGCAGAATAGTATTAGGTCGCTAGTTAATAATCCAAGTCCTACTTAAACAACAAAATCAATTTGAACTTAAATAAAATAATAATTATTCAATTCTTTTAACAACTTTGCTTACTAATTACTCTATCGAAACTGACTTATTTTAACTTAAAA
This sequence comes from Heliconius melpomene melpomene, assembly GCA_000313835.2. Taxonomy (NCBI): domain Eukaryota; kingdom Metazoa; phylum Arthropoda; class Insecta; order Lepidoptera; family Nymphalidae; genus Heliconius; species Heliconius melpomene. The sequence continues at coordinate 10,321 of HE669951.1, forward strand.
AAAGTGAATGTAACGACCATTGCTTTTTTAATACATGAAATAATATAAAACAAACCGGATTTTGTTGCACTTAATTCTCCATTTAAAATCTCACAACAAAATGTATGCGTAACCGACAGGTGCGTGCGCCCGCGAGCCGTGACCGCGGGCAGCCGATGCACCGTGCTATCTCGTGCAATATGCACATTCTCCAGTTACGCTGGACGGTCTTAATGCTCTTACTTAAGTGTGTGCTGTATATTATGAAATATGCACTTTTAAAATATAAAAAAATTGGTGTTAAATTCTTCAAGATTTATTACTAATTTTATTTTAATTGGATTTGTAATATAAATATTATATCTTGAAGAAAACCGTTACTTTTTTCATTTAAAAAGACATAAAAAATTACCCTCGCTTAGTAAGTATGATATGATTTGAATACAAGATAAATTCGACTCAAAAAGCGTCTCGCACGATCAAATTGTTTCTCACAGGAACATTATACCTATGTAGTACAGATTAAGAATAAATTTAAATATTTATCATTACTGTGATTTATAGTCTGTGTAGTAACGAGTGATTTCCGAGTAACTAGAAGTACTGGCACATATTATTGAACATATATCACTCTTTTAGCATTAGTTAGGTTCCGTGTAGGTAGATTTTACTAATCTATATTAAAATCTAAAATTTCCGCAAAATATAAAAACTATTTAAAACAAAAAGAATGAAACTTTAGTTTAATAATGATAAAATAATTTAAGAATATTCTGCATTCTTCTTTATAAGCGTTTGCCATAGATTATTTTTTTTAGCTACACGATGTATCCCGCACATAGCAGGGTAGGCAGAAGGAACCTAGTACTAAAATCTATTATTTTTTAAATTTAAATTATTTGTAATTGTAACTATTTTTTGTTACCTTATCGCATATTGCAAATATAAGCTGTGAATACCTAATATTACAGATAGTTCGTGATCGATAAAAACTATTTGTTTTAGCATTTGAATGTCACATTCAGATTTTGTGGTC
>HE669957.1:0-18970 GCA_000313835.2 Heliconius melpomene melpomene
AAGAAGGACTATATATTATTTTTTTCTTTTCCTTTATTAATAATTGATAATGGAAATAAAAGAAACGGTTATACATTAGTTTCTAAACAAGCCGTTGTAAAGTATAATAAGAGAAACGGAATTATACATTTTATGTAATTGATGCTACTTTTAAAACTATTTTTATAGTTCATACTTCTTTTACTTTTGTTTTATACTTTATAGCACTTAAGTGACGTTCCAAGGTATATAGGCGTCAGGTACCTTTACCTGTCGATACACTATGGATATTGGTTCGATTCCTACCACAGATAATGTACAAAATATATTTATTTTCCTAATTACAAATAGTAGCTTTAACTACCGTCACTCAACAAACAGAGAAAATAGAATAATGTAGTTTTATAACTCTCTTTCTCTTCTTCTTCTAATTCTCCTTTATTACTAAATCCTTATTTTAGGTTAGCACACTCCGTTACCTTTTTTCCACCGAATTCTTGAGTGGCGAAACTCAACGCCGCAATTAAATTACTATCTACTACTATTTTCTACTATTTTCGTTGCATAATACATACAACAATATTTTCTATTATAAAATTTAAACGATGGTAGCTAGTGAGCATCTTTTAATCAAGAATTTTCCCTGAATCGGTACCATCCTGTTGCCATTTTTAAACAATAGTACTTTAGCAAAATCATCATAATTTTAAAACAATTTTATTTTATATTATATTAAATAAAGATATTAAATTATCTGAATAAGAACCCACACTGCTATAAGGAACCACTGTAATTATTAATAAAACAAATAAACTTTACGAATATCTATTGATTTTACATTTTTTTTGACTAGCTGGATCTAAAATAATAAATGACGAATCACTCTACCTTATTGTCTCCATTTTCCTTAAGTTTCTGATAGTGTTACGTTCACACTGAGGTCAAGGTGTCTTAGAAGAAGTACTATCAGGTACTTTGTGCTAATTTAATATAGCTACCCTCATATTTAACCCATATCTCTGATATAAAATACAGTTTTTTTTATTATATGAAATTATTATAAGGAAAAAAACTAATATTGTAGTACATTCCTCTCATATCAAAGCGGGTTTCCCTGTCCAGATTGAACTTACTATCTCAGCGATATAAGTTCCCAGTGTTATACTGAGTCATTGTATACGTCATTGTGCGCTACATATATACTTATTCGTTTAACTCGTTGCAGACTTACATACATTGAAAAATAAATAGTTATGTAGAATGAGATAATTTTCTGTTTTTGAGATTAGTTAAAAATTGTTGAAAATTACTTAAAAATAATAATTATATAATTAACAATAAAATTATATATATGATAAATATTTTTTATAAGTAGATGATACTTATATATATTTTTTTTAAATTAAATGTTTCAAATATTGTATGTTAACAAGAACAGACTAAAAGAGTTTTCTGCTTTGTCTGCTTATATTAACTTAGAAAACTAAACGATATGAACGGTTAGGTTAAATTTTAACCACTCATAAAATAAAAATAAATATTAAAAAAAACTCCATAGAAATATTATTATTACTAGGAATATAGGGTCAGTTTCTGCTAATCTCATATAAGTACAGGATTGCTTACTTATATGAAAATAATGACCAATTAGTTCATGAAGCTATTGTAGATACAAGTACCTACAAATTGAGTTCTGGACTGGAAAATAATTATAATACAATAATAAAAAAAAATCAGCTTCACGCTGTATCCCGCACTCAGCAGGGTAGGCAGAGGGAACCTAGTGTTAAGACACTCCGTTCCCCACTTGCTGCCGAATTTTGGAGGCATTGCGTGTTGAGGGGCAGAACTCAACGCCGCGCTTTGTCTCAAATATAAATAATTCAATAATAACACTAACAAAACATTCAAAAATAACTGTAGATACTCGAAAAGCAATAGCAAACTAATTTTGTTTTTAGGCCTTGTTTTCGTACAACTGAAGATAAAATGCTTAAAAAGCTATAGCTGATAAAGCACCAGCACTGATGCAGAGCTGAAGAAAAAAAATCCCAACAACTTCAACGAGATGAGTAGTTAATAATAAAATATTTTTTCGAATACATTCGCAGATAGCTTATTATTTCCAACGATCACTGGAAAATTGAAACAAAGAAAACAATACACTCCTTTGTTCAAAAATGCAGGTTAATATAAATACGATTTATAAGTATTCGACTATTTTCTGGAATGGAAAAATTCTGTATGGAAGTAGATTAGGATATGATGACTTTAACACCTTGACTGGTCCATGCTTTACTGGCGATCTGAGGAATCTGTGTACTCATCTCATTCTCATCATCGTAGAATCAGGTACAATAGAAGTGGTAGCCTTAGATTTGGTGCGCTAGTTAACCAATTTTTATATTTGACTAGAAACACAGCCCAAATACAGAAATTTTATATTTATATCATTTAAAAATCCATACATAATACGATATTTGTTATATTTTTTAATTTTAAACAATATTTTCAATTTAAAAACATTTAATTATATGTCATTTCTAAAATATTCTATTCTGAGCTCATTACGATTTCGCGACTTATGTCGACGTTCGAACGCACAGTTATAACTGCAATATTTTTTTATACAATTTTCGCCTTTGTTAACTCTGCATAGAGTTTATTTTCGTGAATACGAATATCTCTTTTATACAAGGTTGGTATTACACTCCATGTTGGTTGGTATCACTGTCGCAGCGCCGATGTTTTCTTCGCTCGTTTTTATCTCTATTACTGCTCTTTGACTTTGTCTGACGTACAAAATATGATATTTATATAAAATTATACCTTATTTTCAGGGTGATACAGTCGATTTTCCGTTGCTTGTGAATTTTCTTGAAATTCGGACTCATTAGACGAGTTTGGCATTTTGAATTTAGTGACATGTGAATAAATCGAAGACCCGCGGTGATCTAATTTTTAATTTTTCGTATTATTTTTTATCTTTTATTATACTTTATGTTATATTTAATTAAAATACCATGTTTTTTCTATAGTAAAAAATAGAGTAGAAAAATAGAATGGAACGGCTCTATAATATATTTAGCCTTGCTCTACCCTATATCTATATTATATTTAATTTCTTTTTTATTATCTGTTTTTTCAGTTATTTTTATTTTTTATACTCTATACACTCTATGTTATAAATGAAGTTTATAACTAAAGCATAAACTCTATGATTTCAAAACCGAGACAGCTGAACCTTTATTAACAAGAAAATAAAAGTCATATTTGGTTATTTGAAATCCCAAAACGTTAGGTCGTCCAAGGCTGGCGTAGCTTTTATTTAGGTATTCAAAATGCGGGCGCGATGGCGTCGCGACGGCCGCGTCCGCGCTGACGCAACGCGACCTCCTTCTCCTTGCCACTAACCCCGGCCACACCGCTACAACCCTCTGCCCTCCGTGCCACCCATCTCTCCGCTCTCCGCTCTCCGCCCCTCGTCCGCACTCCGCGCCGCTCTTCATAATAATAAAACCTGATATTTAAAACGGAACGTCCTTCTAACGCCGTGTAGTTGCGCCGACGCCAATCTACGATAATAATAAGCCGGGCTCCGAGGTAGCTCAGCGGTGAAGCGCTTCACATTCCAATACTGTTGGACGGTTGTAAAGAAGCAGCGCTGCAGCGCGGCGCGCGGCTGGCCCCAGTACGGCCAGTTCTATGCACGCCTGTATAGCTATTAAATGTATATAGAATATATAGTAGTAATCGCTCGACGCAGCGGTATTATGTCGGAAATATACCGGCCGCGCCGCGCCTCAGGCCGCAACACTGTTTCAGTATTTACTTTGTATGGGAACTTTGTTTTGGATTTTTTAAAGTTATAGTGGTAGCTATTGGATTGGTTTTGGTGGTGACATTTAATGTGTGGGGTTAGCTGTTTTTGAAAGTATATTGGGTGGTTGTTGTTGTTCGGGTTTCGAAAAAAAAAATTTTCGTAATATTTTCTTAGGACGCTACTAGTGCGTTTATTTTTCGTTTTTACTATCAATGTCATAAAGTTTCTTATTAAAATTCCAATACTTAAAAAATTATGATCACAATTTTTTTTAATTCATAACTTATTTTGCAACCACCAACAATTTATATACAATTTCTATCATAACAAACTAGTAAAACAATTTTTTTTAGTCAATAATATGACACGTTATCTATTTAATATATAGCAATAGATATTATCCATAATAAATGAATATTTCTCCCATAATTTACAAATGTTTCCCTTTCATTCAACATACTGGAATTGTTTTACTAAATATATATAGACCAACAAGTATTTTTACTAAATACTTTTAGTTTCTATAAATTAAAACCTGTAAATTTGTATAAAACATAAAACAAATTCTGAAAATATTTAATATCACTGCTAAATGTATATATTTATAAGTGAAACAAAAATTTTGTACGATTTTTTACGAAAATTACGTAGTCTGAGGAGTATTATATTTGGTAAAGTTATAATTTATATAGAAAAAGAATGTATAATGCTAATATATTTTATTAAATAATTACCAAAAAAACCTTAAAGTAAAAAAAAATGCAACACAGCATTATCATATGTTCGATAATATACATTTTTCTATAAAGTGACATACACGTTGCTATGGCGACTCGTATTTAACGCACATCAAAGTGTTGTCTAGTTCTATGAATAACATGAAATAAATATTATGACAATGATTAACTCAATAGAAAAAAAAAATATAAAAGAATTGCCTATACCTTAAATTAAATTTGAAATTATCATGCTTATAAGATGAATATGATCATCATGATTTCTCAAAAAAACTTCCAACTAAAAAATAATCTCATACGAAAACCCATTAAAAACACAACGGCCCAAAGCGCGGCCCGTCCCTCTGTCAGCTATAGCGTGGCCTTATAGATGGTTGTTTGCGCTCACAGAGTGCGGTGAACAGCGCTCACCGGGCGCGCGCGTGTGCGTGTGCACGTGCACGGCGCACACAGGCGGGCGGTGCGCGTGTGTGCGAGCACGTGCGCGTGTGCGTGCGCCCGTAACCGCTCTCTATTCTATCTATGCGAAGGCGTCGTATCGCCACGTATAGCGCCGAGCACGCTCGGGGCGAGGTATTTGGGGGCGGGGGTCGTATCGTTAATTGTTATGAACTTGATTTCGCTCCTGAAATACCGAAATAGGTATTTTGAAATAACGCCTCTTTTAAGAACGACCTCGCGGAATGTTCTCGCCACACCGCCTCGTTGGTTCGCCGGTGAGCGGACGAGGCCGGAGACTTTAGGTCCGTTTTCGTCTGTCGTTCTATTTGGAGCGCCGCCGTTATCAGGGCGATGATAACGATGTAAATGGCACCGCGCGCGGGACCGGTGTCGCGGTGGTTGCTGAGCCAGGCTTCGTGGCGCTGACTTCACTCGTGGCCCTGGTGGTGGTGGTTATCTAGATTATCTGTCATTAACTAGCTCATCTGTCATTAATAGTCAACTCTATTAAAGTAGAGATACGTAGGAATTACTGCTTGTTCGTTCATTCCATAAGTTTATGTTTTTATAACTATATAATATTATTATATTCTAGTTTATTCCTACATATTTATACATGATATTAGATAATTTAGACTTTAAAAGTGTTGGAAGTTTCTTAGAAGTAACTTTTAATGTAGAGTCATTCGAGGACGACTGTAATCTAGACCTTATGTTTAAAGGGTTAGAATATCAAATTAAATGAATCACCAGCAGCCGCATGATAACAAGAAAGTACAAAAATATTTTTTATAGAATCAGAATAACTAAATTATAATCAATTATTATATTTTAGATGAAATTATTTACATTGCTTGTTGGCCAATTTAAGGAATATTTTCTTAAGTTTCTTAATTATTAGTGCAACTTCTCATCACATCGTCACTACTTCATACAAATAAGAATAAGATATGTGAAGTAAAAATTTTACACAATAGAATTTTGGTTATATAAAACTCATATGAAATTAAAAATTATAATAATATATAAATGATAAGCACTTTTTTATATAATTTCAAAAACGAATACAGAAATTTTGTTCGTATTGGAAAAATAGTAACTTATTGTTTTCCCAAATTATTTTAACATTTGAAACATGAAGAACATTGACTGTAACAACGAACTACCCTTCTATTACTAATTATCAATTTTAATTATTAATAATTTTAAATATATCCAACTCTTTCCCTCCTCTCCTGAAGGTCGGTTAATACATAGAAGCTCAGCAATATGTTGCCAGCAATAATAAATATAACAATCGGTTTTTCTGTTTCGCGTCCATTGCGCGCAGCGCTCGGGCTCCGCCGAGTCATTGACATGCGACACGCGACTCCGAACTAAAAACTGTACGAGAATCAATCCAATACATTATAGCTCTTATTAGAACGGTATAATAACTATAATTGTGTACGCCTTCTTATCTTTTAAAACAAAGATTCTTTTAAAAATGGTATCAGAATGACTTGGAGAACTATTTTTCAGTGTTTATATCTTGTAATGTATTAATTATATGATTTATTTACAGGAATTCTAAAAATCATTAAGGTTTGTATATTTTTTTTCAATATATTCCTATTTTTACTAGTGACGGACCAAAGTTTGGATTTCGGGCACTTTCAGCCAGATTAGGCCAAAAAGCAGCCAATCCTTCGGCCATGCCAAAACTTAATACTTGTCAAGCTTCACTATTATCCGATACATAATAATAAACTCTAATTATAACGGAGTAATTAACACCAAAACGATGCCATTTCCAAGAGAACCTTTCCATTCTTAGGCAACAGATGGCAAATCCGTCACTCGGGGATGTTCCTCGAACACATGGTATAGTGCCCTTAACTTTTAACTTCATCCACGATCATGACGGCTCATTTTTCCTCTCCTTCCACATTGTCAGTTCAGAACTGAATCTGGAATGTATGCTACATTGCATGACGCACTCCACACGGTAACGGTAATCGAATACGCTACAGGTTTATTCGAGTTTATTATATAATTTTCTTTCAAAAATAAAAACTGATGCTATAACAAGTAATATTAAATTCAATATTTTACAGTGTATTGTTTTGTTTATTCTTGTTTTTAAATATATATTTTTGTTTTTTGTGTCTTTTTGATCAATAATGTCGTATGTAGAGATGCGAATTTATTTTGAAGTAATAATAAATAGGTATTCTGGCATTAAGTTCCTCCAGAATTTGGCAGATAGTGGGGAACGGGAGTGTCTCAACACTGGCTTCCCAGGTTTATTTATCCTGCTATGTGCAACGATACAGGTGAAACAAAAAAAGGTTATTGCAGTAGATATATCAATTTATCCTAAAAAATGATATAATCGTTTCCAAGTTTCCTAGTAATAACGTAACATTATATAATTGGTTCATGTCCATCCAGTAAAACATACAAAAGCAGTGTCCATTACAAATAAACACAGAAAACACTAATTACTTAGTTATAGACAAATAAGCTAACAAATAAACGAAAAACAAAACAACGTATTCGTAGAACTCACATATACTACAACTAGTTCTAAAAAATAATAGAAGACTTTTAATATGGCTGCCTTATTTCGTTACGTTCAAAAACGAAAGGCTAGCGCGCCATTTTAAAGACATGTCGGACTGGGCGCCACGGGTAAGTCGGCTGCGTCATGGATGGCTGCTTGTGAAATCCGTGTTGCTGGGGGCTCGAGCTCGGGCACCCGCTCGCTCTAGTTGGCTCGAACTCGAGCTCGCGATGCAGACACGGCAGGGGCCAAGTCGAGCCGTAATACCGAAAGAATACCCTACGAAGGCGAGCGCCTGCCAGTCGCTCGGTGCCACAGACTAACTAAATTGGAATATTTCATTTTTTATAAATATGTTAAGTAAATATATATATTCTTGTAATTTTATTGTTATATAACATTTAGATATATGTAGAGACACTCTATTTTGAAATTTTGATGCAATTTATTACATATTCTATTTTGCGAAGTGTGATGTGTATTTGTGATGAGAATTTTTGTATTAATAAAAGTATTTATAAAATGTAGAGTTTCTAAATGTATATTTCTAAATTTATATTGATATTGTTGTGTTTAAATATAGATATTTTATTTTACATTGAAGTCAATAATATATATTGATCATACTAGAATGTTTTAGAGCTGTATTATATGTTCATAACTGTGACCAGTCTACAGGTACCTTTTCTTATTTAACATCAACTAAAAAAATAATATTAAAAACAGCATAAAATACAAAAAAAAAATACAACTAGCTATATAAGGAAAAATAAAGTTTCCCAGTACTGAACAAAAATAAATAAAAGCATAAAGGCGAAGGTCCTTGAGCGTAATGTCGTACGGCGTATGAGAAATCAAAAACCCGAGTTCATACTAGATAGTCTGTGGCGGCCAGGCGGCGGAGCGGCCCGCTAGGTGGCAGCACATAGCTCGCTATTCACAAAGTATATTATATACCGAGTATATATATAAACGTTATATAAGCGAACAGAAAGCTACGCCGGCGGGGCCGCGCGGGTGTCGGGGCGAGGCGGGTGGGGTCGGGCACGCACACACGCGCGCGCCGCCGACGAGCGAGCGCGCCGACCGACCGACTCGCTCGACGTATTCTTATTATTATGAAAGGAGAAACGCTTTTTGTAGGGCAAGAACTAAATTTGTAGTGCCATTACCGCTGCTGATAATAAACATTGTGAACGCAATTTCTGCTCGCTGAAGTTTGCGGCGTCACTCATAGATGTCGCGTTTCCTTTTGGTCTCTGGGTAACCTGCAACCCTTTCAAATGTGCCTCGTGGGTGCTTTGTAACTTGCACTTTTTAGTATAACTGACATTTCATTTAGATGTGTAGTGTTGCTGCGGCGTTGAAAAGAGTTGTTTCGATGTGACTCTAGTAAAGATTTCTCTGGTTATATAAATGATATTTAGGTACAGCAAAAGTCTATATCTAATTCTTTGTTGAATTATCACTTGTAGCTACATATTATTAGATAAATAATTCCAAGCAGCGGTGCCATGTTATGCTCCATGTTTAGGGAAGTCCCTACATTATAATAATACACAATACTTAAAAGTGTAACTCAAACGTAATTAACGCACTTCTAGCATTTGTTTCTTAAAAGGAAAGTGAGCGCTTGACAGACAACTTTATTGAAAGCAAAACTTGGGAAAGTATTTTCACGAAAAGAATAGTTTGGCGCCATATAACGCGAGGTGGCGCCGTGTTGTGTAATGTCTGTCAGTACTAAGACCTAGGATTCCCGCCAAACCGACGCTATACACCCCTAACATTTCCACAAGTTTTCACTCACACTTTCTACTATAACGATAAACTGAAATTATTTCAAAGCACACTCTTAGTTTAATTCATATGTCTATGATAATAATAACAATAATACTTACAAAACTTAAATGAAAATTGTATACATTAACAGGCTTTGGGACAGCCGAGCCGTAGTCATTACCAAAGTGCGGTTTTTGAACGTGTGCTGTGTATGCTGATTCACTCTAACAAAACCAATTTTAAATATTAACATTAAATTGTATTTTACTATCGAATTTGCAATTATTTTATATCTATTATAATATTTTACATAAAATTTATTCTATCAACCGTTGTTGAAATTATAAAATACAATTTTTCATGACAAAGATGAACAATTCCCGCCAAAAATTTCGCCAACGTTCGGGAACGGTAACTTCGTAGTAAGTAGGGCGATCGCGGCGTGCTCATTACTGTAGTGCGGTTTCTGAACGTGCGCCATGTTTGTTTTACTTATACTAGTTCGATATTTGAAATTTCTCTACCAAATTATAAATTTTATATTGGCAGATTATAAAATATACTCATTCTAAATTTATTTATTATCTTCGTTGTAATTTATAGTATTTATATCTCTTGTACAAGTACTTGACGAGTTTGTTGCACAGAAATGTCTGTACCTACATACAGTGGTTGCGGGTTCGCTTACGATATCTAATTGCGTATATATTTATATTATAGGAAAAAACTTTAAAGTTTAGTTTCTTTATGTTTTGAATTTAAATTGGATACGTAGAGCAGACAGCAGTTACTTTATTGACTGTGTTTCATCTTGTAAATATAGTTAAATAATTACTACATTTATAAAAATAATTGAACTCTACAGCCGAATTGAACGCCTAATATTCAAAAGGAAAGAAATACTTTTGACCTTTTTATTTTCTATGAACTTACTCATGTATAGGGTTATAGGTCACGGCTCACAGTACACATTACCTTCTTTTATATGTAATAATTGAGTAATACAAGCATTTATGTAAAGATTATTATTATTTCTAATAAACTACCATTGATTTAGGTCACATTAGTACCTAACGATAGCATTACTCATATTTGAGTATTTAAATATAAAGGCGTTAAATAATGAATTTAGGATAAATTAATCAGTTAAAATAAAACCCTTTTAAATTTAATTAAATAAAGTGATTTGAATGAGCTAGATCAATTCAACAATTCTTGATTTTTCATCTTCGAGATTATTTGACGTTTGATGTAGAGAGAAAATAGTGTTGTATCACTGTGATCTCTTTCTGGAAGTAGCCTTTCTTGATCCAAGCTTTAACATCATAACCACATTACTCGAGGAACCTAACATTACCTACATGGCTAGAACGTGAAAAATATTGTACTCTAAATATTATCAATCACTTTTTAAAATAGGACTTGAACCCATTGCCGTCGAGTTGTACAGCGCCACGACATCGACGATTTGCCTACTGTGCTTTTTTTTATAGACTACATTTCTATAAGCAGAAATGACAATTGCTATCAGCGGAACATTGCCATTAATAAATTAGGAAAATAGTAATTTATAGTAGTACCTTTATTTATATTAATAGTTACTAGTTATAAAATATTTCTTTTTTTTTAAATAATATAAGTGTAATATATTTTATATTATAAACTTAATATAATAATAAAGTCTTCCGAAACATGGACACGTGCGCTATACAAATAACAACATCTTACATTAACTGTAATCGCTCCTTCTTAGAATTTCATTTTCAGTTCGCGGTATTTCTCCTCCCTATTTTTTCTTTACGACAGACAAACCTACAAATGTATTCCAGGCGGAGAAACAAGCTTGGTAATAAACTCTTCTGTAATGTCTCTGCTTGTTATGGAATATTTGTGTCATTTTCGAAACTTAAACTCTCTATTCTCTATGGGATTTGAACTCACTAGCTGTCCACAGCCACAAGCAGAATTAAGCGGAGTCAATTCTAAAACGCACTCGAATTTGGACGGAAAGTGGAGAACGGAGTGTCTCATCACTAGTTCTGTGGATAAAGCGCCGTATAAAATAAGTAAAATATTTGAATCTATGATTAAAATATTTATAATGTGTATATCTAATCTAATCAACTAAGAACGAAAGTTCGATCTATTTGATGTACAATTTTAAAAAATACATTATAAAACGAAACTTCCTCAGTAGTATTTGAAGCCATAACCATCGTTTTCAAACTCAACTAACTGCGCCAGAACAGCCTTCATTCGTGGGCGTTATTTCTTACTCGGCATCAGCTTTATAAACTTTATACATAGTAAGTAAAGGATAAATAAAAAATAACTGTGATATTAACAGCAAAAGGCTAAAAGTCAAAGAGGTTTAAAGTTAGCTGTATATTTTTTTCTTATTTTATGTTATTATAACATATATTCTGTTTGTATTTAAATATAAAATACTGTGATATAGGTTTATATTATAAATACCTTGACACCCATTTCACTAACATATTATTATTATAAATAAAATAACACACATTACATTATTTTATGTATATTTTTAGGAAATATTAATTATTAAACATAGAAAAATATAAAAAAGGACAATTTGTTCTTCAGCTACGTTTTATGCGGATTCGAGAGCATCGTGCCAGAGCGAAGAAATGTTAATAAATAATAATTATTAATAAATAATAATTCAATCCCCCTAAGTAGGGATCGAATCCACAACCGTCGCTTTCGCGTACACTCATACTCTTCAGCTCCACGATGGCCACAAAACTAAAATTATTTTTGTCTATTTTTAATTTGCCATTTAATTCCTTATTGAACGTAATAATGCTCTGGTCAAAGATCCAGAAATTCAAATTAAGACAAAGAAATATTTAAACTAAAAATAAAAATTCTATAAAAAACACATTGAAGCTTACACTACATGTCTAATTATTTAGTTATATTTAATTTAAATTACTGAATCATCTATTTGTTTTTCGCCATTGTTTGTCTGTAGCCAACGTTATAAACCATTTATCTAACTAGATGGCGCTATCAGCTGACGACGCTATTTCTATATACCCTGTATTGATTATAGTAAAAGCTGCAAATTTCGTTTAATATACTAAAGTAAATTATTTTCGAAATATTATTTTTTTAATGTAAATTAAAAAGAAAAAACAGTAATTATATTACCGTGATATCTTTCCCGGTACTTTTAGGCATTTCTCATATATTTTGAGAGGAATAAGTCTACCAAAAGGAGAAAATTATATCAAGTCACTCTTTTTCCCCTTGTTTTAAATACGATGAGTTTGAGTTCACAGACCGCTTATTAAAATAAACTATTACTTACATAACTTCGCACTTTTTTCCGTATATATCAAGGTAGAAAACCTCGTGTGAAATCAGTTCATTCTCTGCTTTCCACACGAATTCAAGACGTCGTGTATTGAGAAGCAGAACTCAGTGTCGTACTTTGTGTTGCCACAGAGAACCACATCAAAATATGCCTTTTGACAAGCTTTCAAGCCAAAACTACTAAACTGATTATCATTAAACTTTGTACACATATAATAGAGGTAGTAGAAAAAATAAAGGATACCTAGGATTTTATAGAAAAAAATGTTTTAAACAAATGTTTTTAGCTATAATAACAATATAAGTTTACGCGAGCGAAGCCGCGTTGTCGTTTGAATCTCTAGTATAAAATAAGCAAACGGGATAACTTCATTATATTACAGTCAATAAGAATTAGAAATTAAAAAACATATTATTTATTTTTTATTTAGTTAAAATAAACGGTAAACACGTTTTTCAATATAAAAATCAGCTTCACATTGTATCCCGCACACACCAGGTTAGCCAGAGGAAACCTAGTGTTAAGACAGTCCAGTTCAGCATTGCGTGTTGAGTGACGGAACTTAACGCCGCGCTTTTGCATTGGTACGAGAGAAAGAAAATGGAAATAGTAAATATTTAATTTCCTCCAGAGGGAATTGAACCTGTAACCTGCCGCGGGCTAACGTCCCTGCGCCAGTGGTCTATAAATACGTGGAATTGTTAAATTTGTTAAAATAAACCAGTTCTATACGAGTATATAGTGAAGTGTACAATTAAAGCACATTTATATATTAGCCTGAGTAATTATTGGAAATCCGAAGTTTCCCGGAAGCGAGCCGGCGCTCGGATGCGGCCGGGGCCTGCCGGTGGGCGGAGCTGAACCTGGAAAAGGTCAGGAGAATATGCTCAATTGATACATATTTATTTATTTACTAACAGGTGATATTTATAAAGAATTGGGCTTTCCTCCTAAAATTAGCAATCTTGGCGTTTTGAGTTACAGAACTCAACGCTACACTTTGTTTTCATCCCACCCCGTGAAAAGTGAGCCCAAGACTTTATTCGTGGCCTGGCCTCAAAACTTTATATAGAAAATTATAATTACGAATAGTTTTAAAATGGCTAGCATTAATAATATTTCTATTATTTTTATTCGATGTTTATAAACTAGTACGAAGTGTTAATTTTCCCAGCCTCGTCCCAGCTCCGGCAAAGAAATGACTTTAATCCGTAAGCTTTCGTTAAATAAATTGACTCGCGTGCATACATAGATGGTGCGCTACCTTTTGTTTTTTTACTGGAAAATCGAGATTGGTTTTCTTTTGGGCGACTTCGGAAATATAATTCATAAATAATTTATTAATATGGAGATTAGTGAAATATGAATTTAATTTGTAATTATTAAGGTTATGTTATTTTTTTTTTTGCTTATCCGCTTTGGTAGAAAATGAAAAGTGTTAAGTTCTGTCACTAACAATGTCTCGAAAATTGGGCGGAAAGTGGAGATTGTATCATCAGTAGATTCCGTCCGCCAACCATTATGCGGGAAACACGTGAAGCTTCGCATAATAAAGATTTTTTTAAATAATATATTATAATTCGTTGTACTTAATCTATAAAAAAAATAAGGGGCTTAAAAAGCTTTTACGAATATGTTCTCGCAACAAAAAGGACATTGAGATAAGTCACTCTGTTTTTCATTTTGCTTTTTATCTTTCTTTTCATCCATCGTTCTTACAAAAAGAGATTTTTTCAGAAATTGAATGAGAGCAATTGCTTATTTCAAATTACAGAAAATTGATAACTATCTTATTTGGTGTACAGCCCGGTACTTCTACTTCTACGCCCGGTACTACTACTTCTATTATAGAGAACAATAATTATTTTACAAAAAAAATAAAGTTACATATTTAAAATATTAATTCCAATTGTTTAATAAAACGTTTGACTAAAACAGATTCCCATCATTATTATTTTTTAATTGAATTTCTTATTTACATTGATTACAGATTTACAGATTGAGGCCAGTCATAGAGGAATGGCACAAACGTGTGACTGCAAAAGCGATCGACTGTAGGTTCGATTCCTAACCGAGGAAATAAAATATTCAATATTTTCAATGCCACCAGAATTCATCGGAAAATGAGGTACAGAATGTTTCATATTTCATCCCCCCCCCCCCCCTAAGTAATTATTCTCCCTTATACTCTTACAATTTCAAAAGAGCACATACAAGCTTTAAAAACATAGAGTGGCTGTTGTGGTGTAGTTTCAGGACGTGCCTGGCTTAGAGCGTCGCTCTGTGATTGTGAATACGAATCGCACGATATATTTTTATATGTAAATACTAGCCAAAATTTTACAATATACTTATTAGTATATAACGCCAAATACCAGTAACATTTAATTAATTGGCTTCTTTTTTGAAAGAAAACAGGAGGTTCTATATTCGTTATTTTCACTAAATACGCAATGTCTCCCGAATTCGGCGGAAAGTGGGGAACGGTAAGTGTTTTAACACTAGGTTCTCAGATTCTCTCTCTCCAGTATCAAAGAAACTGGAGGAAAGTCACCTAAAAAGCTTCCGGACCCCCCGGAGAGCACGTATGAATGTCCGGTTCAATACCAGTGAAAAATGACAAAAAGGTATACAGAGACCGTCTCTACAAAGACTCTCTGGTAACTCAGCTAGCATATATCCAGCTAGAGAGAAGCATGAAGCAAAGTACGTAAAATATATAAAAAAATAACATTCAGTAGAAATATCTTGATGGCGAAAAGAACTCTACAACTTATTTCCTTTTCCATAGTTAGGTGCTAATGTTCCCGAAATCCTGTAATGAAAACTTGAGGCGCACATTAGACAGTGTACTGTTGATATACTGGTAAGTATCATTATACGTAGAAAGGTACTTACTTACTTCTATTTATTTTTTTTATTTATTTTTTTCTATTTATTTTTGAAACAGTAAATAAAAAATAGTACATATAAATGAGGACAAACGCGGCACAGGGGAATAAAGTGTGCAAACGCGACAGGCTGTAGGTTCGATTCCCACTCGAAGAAATGAAATATTTAGTATTTCCCGACTGCCAAGGAAGGGCCATAAGGAATACCGCCACTTAACACGCATTGCCTTCAGAATTTGATGATCTTGAAATATTATTTTCTAATTTTTCATCTATAATGATCGCAGTTTAGTAACAACTCTCAAATACATTTTGTATTTTTTCTTTTTTCCTTAAGCTTTTTGGCGTAAGATTTGCAAATGATATAGAAGCAGATTTTTTCTTTAATTTTCAGCTACCTACCGATACGTATTTGGCTTTTATTTTTATACTTACTTACATATGCAATGGAGAACTTTATCTATCTATCTATATTAGTCCTAATTACAAAAGACAATTCATAATTTTCAACCAACTCAATGATTGGCTAGAACAATAATAAAGTGAGCGCAGAGTGGCTCCACCAGTTCATAATGCGTCATCATTTATTCAGTGTTGTTGGTGTTTAGTAGAGCGACTAAATTGATGTGTCCTCAGTCCTCACTGCCATTCACTTATTTTGTCTGTTAAATTATCATTTTTGAATCATTCATTCATTCATTCATTCATAAAAAACGACTTTTTTTTGTATTTTATTCATTATTTGGCGGTCAAATACGTTGCTTGCCGCCCTTTTTTGCGTCTTCCACCATTATCAATAATTTTACATAGAACTCCTCTTATTATAGACATAACCTTCATATAATATAATCGACTTGTTTTATTAGCTTCACGCTGTATCTCACATATAGCTGGGTAGGAAGATAGCACGAGATAGTGCCTGGTGTTAAAACACTCCGCTCTCCACTTTCCTCTGAATTGTGGCGAAACTCTAACTCTAACTCGTCACCAGATCGAAAAAATCAAAATACTAAATATTTTATTTCTTCGAGTGGGGATAGAACCAGCCTGTGTCCCTGCGCCACGACTGGCTTCTAAATGTATCGTTAGTACTAAATATATAATTCATTACTTTATTATTACAAAATATATACAGTAAAAACTTTAAATATTGAGAATCAATATTCAAATACAGAACTTAACGCCGCAATTTGCTCCAACACCAGAGCGAAGGAATGAAAAAAATTAATATTTAATTTCCTCAAGTGGGAATCGAACTCGTAACTTGTCGCTTTTACGACTGGCCTCATTTGTTGCTGGTATCTTTCTATATTTGTACATAATATAAAACAAAATCGCTTCAAAGTTGTAGTTTTTGTCGCATAACTTTTAAACTACGCAACTTTTATACGGTATTCACTAATAGAGAGAATGATTCGAGAGGAAAGTTTGATGTAAAACATGCATAGTATGTACTAAAGTATAAGAAAATTGTAAAAAAAAATGAATTTTGCACACTTGCATCGCATGTATCTTTGGCTAAACTTTTAAAAAAATGTACTACGAAATTGTATATCTTTAAAATATATACAAAAAAAATTCGCGATATTACTTATACATAAAGATATATATATATACGTACTCGTATAGATAGTCCATCTACCGAAGACGCCTGTATATGACTGTTATAATCAATGAAATATGTATGTAAATAAATATTTCATTGCCTCAAGTGGGGATCGAATCCACAATCAGTCGCGCTTACCTTGTTCTACCAAACACCAAAAACACCAAAAATTATAACAATTTATTATAAAATGCATTTTTAACATATTGAAAATTTGAATGATATACTTTAATATCCCGAATACTTAAAACTCCCACCTCTAGAATATACCTAAAGTTTAAACTAACTAATATTGAACGTAACGTAAGGTAGTGTTTTTCAGCGCAACACAAACCGGAGAAGGCCGACAATCACGGCCAGCTTTAGCAATCAGCAAGGTTGCCGTATAAACTGCTGCTCATGCTCGTAGAAACTTATAACTAGTTTTAAATTAACTAGTAATATTGATAATTAAAGTTACAAATGTAAATAAATAAAGTTAACTTTAAATAAAGTTCAGATAGATATGTAGAGACCTTTCAGGTATTTAGGAGATATACTCTTTTTGTTTTTGAAATATTTAATATTTTCATTTCCTCGCTATGGTCGCGAAGCAAATCGCGGCGGAGTTTTGCCAGTCAACACGTAATGCATCCAGAATTCGGTGGAAAGTGGAGAAAGGAGTGTCTTAACACTAGGCTTTCCAGGTTCTCTCTGCCTAGCCTGCTGTACGGTATACAATGTGAAGATAAAAAAATACGTGGCTTTGTAGGCGTTTGATTGAAAAGGGAAAATTATTGTTTATATTATTTTCATATTCCTGCCCTGCTTCAAACCTTGACGTTAAAATTTGCTACTCAACACGAGTCTCGAATATTAGTCGGAAAGCGACGAACGGAGGGCCTTACTTGGGTTCCCTTTTACATACAAAAAAATATAAAACCAATATAAAAAAATAAATTAGATGACTATACATATTCCCAAAGTATCATTTTAGATAACCATTTCCATAACGATAATGACAGCGTAGTACGTCGCGCTGTTAAAAAGCAGACGGCACTAACCGCGGACGCTAAAATTTAAAATATTTTAGCATTTCCCATTTTAATTGTGATTGTGAAATTATTTTGCTATCGAAACTGGTCAGAGGTCATTTTGTCATTTATTATAATATATAGTATGGTTATAATTTATAATAAGCCTCCAGAATTCGGCAGAAAGTGGGGAACGGGGAGTGTCTTAACACTACGTTCCCTCTGCCTATCCTGCTGTGTGCGGGATACAGCGTGAAGCTCATTTTATAATTCATAATTTACAATTTTCCTCTGGATTATAGACTGGTAGAAGGGTGTGACTGTAAAGGTTCGATCGAATGAATTATTATTTATTAAGATTTTAATTTCTTCGCTCTGGCACCAAGGCAAAAACCCCGGCGTTTAGTTCCGCCACTAAATACGCAATGCCTTGAAAAATTCGGCGGTCCCCTCTGCCTATCCTACCCTCCTGCATGTGGGATGCAGCAGGAAGCTGAGTTTTTATTATAGTATATAGACGTACCTATTCAGTGGGCGGATTGATCCTATACTTTTTGGACAATATCAATTGAGTCTAAGTAAATTTGTGGGTTACAATAAGTTGGAATGTTGAAATCTTTTTTGATTTAATTTCAAATATCTTGCGTTTCTATTCAACTAAAATTCAAAAAATAGAAGAATTATTTTTGTAGCCTCGCCGTTTAGTCTGTAATTAAAATAGTGATTTAAAAATAGTTACAATATAAATAATAATAATTTTACCGTATTAGGTAAGGTAAGGAATACAATAATTATCAAACCAATACAAAG
>HE669965.1:0-28724 GCA_000313835.2 Heliconius melpomene melpomene
TCTATAGCAACGAAGATTTAGTTAGAAGCGTTTGCACGTATTGGATAATTGGAGTTGAATGTATTATTTAAGCGCGATATATTTGGTTTCACATTTTTTGTAGTAGTTAGTAGTAGGTAGGTTTTTGTTTATAATTTCTTCCGTTTAAAAATAGTCATTTAACTATCTAAAAATAGTCATTTAAATATATTTTAATAAGTACTTGAAAAGATTAGTAGCACAGATTTAAAATTACGGTACCTACTAAAAAATCCTTGCTGTGTAAAACAATTGGAGAATCCTTATTGAAACTACGAAAATGCGGGTTGCATTAGGGTTTAATCAATTTTTACATTACATGAATAATCCAGTAGTTAAAGCGGGCGAAGCCGCAAGAGGGTCGCTAGTCTAATAATATTTCTGATAAAGAAGCGAGCGCAGCTTTCTAGTAACTTCCTATAAATTAAAAGTCATATGTTTTTTTTATCAGCTTCACGCTGTATCCCGCATACAGCGGGGTAGGCAGAGAGAACTTAGTTATGACACTCCGTTCCCCACTTTCTGCCGAATTCTGGAGGTATTGCGTGTTGAGTGGCAGCCAACTCAACGCCGCGCTTCTGCCTCGACACCAGAACGAAGAAATGGAAACATAAACGTAAATAAATATTTCACTCCCTCAAGTGGGGATCGAACCCACTACCGTCGCGTTACCGCCACTGCGCTACGACGTCCTCAAGTCTTATGATTAAAATATAATCGGAATAAAATTCGTTTATATAAATTATTTTTGCATCCAATAAAAATATTGTTTATGTATGAAGTTTTATATTATTCAGGGGGAGCAGGTTCGAATTTCGTTTGTGATTAGTGTAGTAGTGTGTAGTTACTTTAAGCTACAAGCTTTGATCGCCTGTGCCTTTCTTTTTCCTGCGTTTTTTTATTAACCTGGTATTCGTAAAGTGTGAAGTTAACATAATCGGTCTATCATCGTGTCAATATTCAGGGTGGTTAGTTGGAGTTGGTTATCCAATATCATCATTACCTCCTCATCTCTGTAGGAAATGGCCATTTTGATGTGGTGGTTCGCTATATCAGTCACGGAACCTTCATTTGCCTGGAGAATAAGCCCGCTGATAGCATGCTCCTCGGAGTCAGAGGAGCGCGCCTGCTGTAGAGTGCTCTTGATGACCTTAGTTTGAATCATCACTACCAACCGATACCGATTCCTATCATATAATGACGTAATGAGAATAATTTTAAAGCATATTACATACATTCTCTTATCACAATCGATCTAAAAATACAATTTCTCATACATTACACCGTTGTTAAAGTTCATCATCAAGTTCATCACGAAAACCCAATTACATATAGAAGAGATGAACTGTCCCAAGATCAGATACAGCATGTTATGGGTTCGAGTCACACGGCCGAGTGCGGTCGCGCCATATCGGGTGGTAGGAATGTGTGGCAACAGCTAGCACTGTCTTTGACCTGACTGAAAATTATTTATGGGGAATGTACATGGGGTATTATATTTTTTTTTTATTGGGTTATGATATTTTTCAATGATTTTGTAATTTTTTGTGATATTTATGATAACGTTTGGTTTGTAAAGTCTAAATACTGAAATCGTACGATGAATGTTCAAAAATTTGTTGAATATCTTAGTTTATTGTTTTAATGGCGTGGACGATGAAACCCCATAAAAATAGTATTAATGTAAAGATTAAAGAAATAATTATATTTGTTACTACAATAATATATTACTTTAGATTTAGATTTTGTTTGCCTTAAATGCTAACAAAATCGTACTTTTATTGCTTAAGGCTAAATTTTAAAGGAAAGTGTATTAAAAGATGTTAAGAAGAGAAGAAGTGAAACAAGACTAGTAACTTACTCGAAAAGGCATTTTAAATTACGCGTATTATTAACTAGATTAGCTAACCAATTATTCTTGGTATTAATTATTTTAATTTTATATCTAATCTAGCTTTATTTTAATAATAATTTTCTTCCGTATACGAAGAATTTCATGCAAAAGAGTACATTTGAATAATTATCTGTAATAGCGAAGTGTAAAAGCCGCTTAGCGTTTGCGGTGTGATAAAACAAAATGCTTTTCCTTACTCAGAAATAATGCATACAGCGGTACCATTCTCTGGCGCTTTTCTGAATTCCGCCATAAATAATTTTTAATCTGGCATTTTTCGCATTTTCCGCATTTCATAAAAAAGTTTAAAGTATTTTAAAGTGCACATATTTTTCGTAAAAGTACATAGCTATGTTAAAATTTAACTTGCATACTTAATTTATATTTTTATAGTCTTGAAATGTTGGGAAATTTATAGCTTTTATAAAAAAATCTGTTCACATGCAACTTAAATTTATGTATCGCTCTATTCATTTAGAAATTCGATATTGCCATGTTCATGGCGCATAAATAAATGATAATGTTACTGCTATTATAGATACGTGGATTTTTGAATAAAAATGCGGCGGAGAGAACCTAGTGTTAAGACACTCCGTTCCCCACTTTCCGCTGAAATTTTCGTGGCATTGTGTGTTGAGTAGCGAATGCCACAGCCAGAGCGAAGAAATGAAAAAACTAATTAATTTCCTCAAGTGAGTGACATTTTTGAATTAAATAAGCATTTAGAAATTCCGATTTTGTACTAAACTTAATAGGTCATAAAAATAAACAAAACGAACGTGACAGTCTTTAATAAATCAATGCCCTAATCTTTAACGGGGAGACCGTAAAAACTCATGTTGAATGCGAAACCCTCGAGCTCGTAGTTTTTATCGTTGAATCCTAATAACGTTTTGCTTTGAATTTGTTATATACGAGTATAGGGACTTTGAAACAAGTGGGTACTTTTATTGTTTAGTTTAAATTAACTATTTTTGATAGTAGAGTGGACTATGGAAATTATAATAATTATTTACATAATAATATATTATCTTTTTTTTTTTGAGATTTATCCATATAAATAAAATATATAAAGATATTTTAGATCGTACCATCATTTTTATTGAACATTTTGATTATTTTAAACTCATTTAAGAAAGAAACATTTCCTACTAATGCATAAAGAATTCCAATCATGCATCACGGAACAGCAAATGACGTTCAATTAGACCTTGATTATTCTTTTATACCGTCATATTACTTTACTAGGACACAGGTAAAATGTAACTTTATCCATATTAGATACAAATATGGTAAACTAGTGGACCCGATCGCGGCTACGCCTGCTTGAACTATACGAATATTTATTAAATATATTTATGAAATTACTTTCAGTTTTCAATAGAGAGATGCGTTAAGCAAGCTCATTTTGGGTGACGTTTTCTAACAGCAAACTTTGCAAATCGTTGCTTAGCAACGGTCGCTTAGCGCCGGTTGTTATTGACATGGGGGAATAAATTGCACGTCAAATTAATAAATATTTTAATATATTGGTATATATCGAAAATATTGCAAATATGAGAAAAAAAAATATCCCATGTTCATCCCGGGACCCTCAAGTATCTCTATAAGAGTATTTTATCACAATTAAATTAGCGGTTTGGCCCTGATTGCGTAAAAGACAGACAGACAGACAGAGTTACTTTCGAATTTATAATATAGGTATGGATTAAGACTGTTGTCTATTACTAAGTAAAAATGTTATGATTTCTTAGAAAAATTAAAAAAAACGAGCCATATATACGAAAATTTACTTAACTACAAACGTAAAACTTTCTTTCGTAAAATTTTCTGTAAGCTATATAATATATCTTTATTTATAATTGACAAATGTTTATTGATTTCATTAACGTATACATCCCTTTGTCTCCATCCCAAACAAAAGACAAAGAAGTGCACTTTTCAATAATAGTAGCTGGTGTTGTTTTTGTACGTCTAAGTAATTTACTGTAAAAGCAGTGCCGCCATAAATAATTCAACACCAGAACTAAGCGCGGACATCCATCGTTGTTCTTACGATACCATTCTATTTAGGACGTTATAAGGGCAATTTTAATATATTGTTTTTATCTTCTTTCTTTTTCTTAATTAGAGAAACCAATAGTACAAAAAAATATATAAAAGTTATTGATGTTTTTGGAATAATCGATCGATTGAAAGTTTTTGTGACATAATTGGATTATAAAAGCATTTTAAAACATTTTACAACGTTTTAGACCAATAAACATCTAAACATGTCAACTTGGGGTATAATATGAGCCTTAAAAATTACTTTACAAATGGGGTAACTACGAGACTTATTTATTTTTGCTTCCAATTATTAGTTAATCATTAAGAACGGTGTTTAACATCGCCATACAACGTAAAACAGATATAATATAAAATTCTCGCTTTCTACTTACTATTGAGGTCTAACTATTTACTTATGTCTATGAATTAATTTATATAACCCGTCGTAGTATATTTTATTGAAGCAATCGTATAGGAGGTTTCCATCAATTAGGTTCAATGGCAATATAATTTACGTTTCGATTTCTAGTTCTTCTCGTTTAGGTCAAATATTGAATGTTATATACTACTTATATATATATTTAATTTTTTTATAGGTTGTGGTTACAAAATAGTAAATATTATATGAAGAAATTATTTATAATGATAACAATATGTGTCTCCTGCTTAAAGGGAAGAGAAGGGAAGGTGTTGGAACCTTCTATGTACATAATTTTAACACAAATACGTAATGTCCACAAATTATTAGAAGGAAAGTCGATAATGGATTTAAGTAGCAGTACCTATTTCTCCGTTTACTATTCGAATTGGAAGATATGCAGTAAGCTGGAGTTTAACTTTTTTCCTGTTTCCTAAGCCTAAAACCTAGCGTTAAGACACTTCGTTCCCATTAAGACACTTCCGTTCCCACATTCCGTCGAATTCTGGAGGCAGCACACCGTCCCTAAACTTACACTATATAATTATTATAATTGGTAGTGCACAAATAACAACATGTCAGTACTGATGTCTATATCTTACATATGTATCTATACGTAAATTCGTAAGCAGTTCCTACAACCTCAGAAGGAGCACGCTTTGGCAATAATCCAATGTTAACAAAGGGATACACTGTTAACACTTGCACCTTGAGTTAAATTTTACGAGTCGTAGTAATTCGCAGTGTTGGCACTTAAAAGTGAAGTTTGTCAATCAGTAAGTTTACATCAATCTTTGTTTTATTAACCACCGATGTGAAAAAGAGGTGTTATAGGTTTGACGTGTCTGTCTGTTTGTCTATGTCTAGCTCCTGAATGTTTTAGGAAAATCAAATTAGTAATTTAAGAGGTACAAGAGCTTTGACAAGATGAGGTAGTAATATTTTTTGGTCAGAAGTTTTTAAATTTTTATTGGTTATATTATTTGTCATTTAAATATTTAACATTAAACACCAAGGTCTTGGCTTTTATACAAAACTTTACTGAATAGATATTCTTTGTTATCGCGACATTTAAGAAACTTTTTATTAGAACCTCATTGCTAATTTTATTCTATTAAATTCTGTATACAGAGTGTTAAGATATTCAAGGCTTTACTACTGTTGCAATTACAAAAAATAAACACTAATTGTTTACACTATAACATTTTTAAAGCTGTCGTCATTTCTTTGTATTTTAGTATAAAAAATCTTAGGTTTTTATGTACGCCGCGTGCGCACTAAGAGACGTTATCACAAGTAGCTCGAACTCTTGCCCCATAAATCCTCAAAAGTGGACTCGCTTACGCAATAAGAACGATGCGACATTTTTTATATTTTTTTTGACTTCGCTTTATTTTTTACATACTTATGTTAAGTTTTTTTACTAATTTTCCTTCTTGTTTTCAAAATATTATGTTTTTGATATATTTTCAAAACTTTTCATAAAAAAAAGCTTATACTCTAATACTATTTTTTTCGTACATTTGCAGTACATATTGCTAAACTGTAAAGTTAATTTTGTAAACAACAATAACGATTCTATTAAAATTAAGAAGCAATATCAGTACAATGAATCAATGAATACAAATCTTACATTAAATCGAATACAATTTGTAACAAACTAAAGTTATGAAAGGTCCCGTCCCCCTCATATGGGCCCTATAGACCGTAACTTATGCTTTTGATCAGCGTTCACTCCGGGTTACTCAGGGTTCCGTGACTCAGTTGTATTTAGTAGTTCACTTCACTATCGTCGCGCCAACCAGTTTGTTTTGAATCTCGTAGACGGACGGACGTACGCGCGGTACTCTACCTTCGTATCGAAGATATCGAATTATATAAACATTAGTAAAACTTTTAACGTGGATTTCATTGTGTTGAGTGTAGTTCTGTGATGCGGAAGAGGTCAGCAGTGTCTCGTATAAACGTATTTGGTACTTATAAAGTGGTATAAGAAGGGCCCACTCCTGTTGCAAGTTATAGGAGTATAACATGTTAGATTACAGTTTGTTTTGTTGCTAAGACATCCGTGTCATTGCTTATTATTTCGAATATTCGATTTTTTATTATAAATTTATTATTAATTAAGTTAATTTATTGAGAAATGTGAAAAATATGACTAAAAATCTTTGTTTTCGTACTAAAACTACTTACTTATCCATAGCATTGTTTAATTATTATCAGTACACGAGTATGTTAAACTGATGTCATTCTAGATAAAATATTATTGAAATTAAAGAAAATATCAAATATAACGTAGGGTTATCCATTGGCCGTGTTTTTCGACTGTGAAGGGCAGGTATTCGCATCCCCTTTTTTCTGACGTTTGTGGGACCTTTAGTCCTTCTTACGGGCAAGACTTATTCTACTGCCCCTTATTGCCCCTAACTTTCATTGTTGTTCTGCCGGATTTTAGTCTTGTTACAAGGCCAGTTCCAAGTACTATTTATTTTTTTATATTTTTACTACTAGAAGATTTGAATTTGCATGTATATTATACAAATAATTTAAAAATATTAATTTAAATTTTCGACTTTCTCACTAGATAATAGTACAATTGTATATTTCTCTTGCTAAACTAATTGACAACTACTCTACTTTCACATATGCTGATGAACCTACATCTACATCTACATCTATACGTACGAACTATAGGGTGTCAAACAAATTAACAAATTGGAAACCAAAAAGCCCAGAAACTTGCTAATAACGAAAAACAAACTAAAAATAAACATCAAAGAAATCTGTTTATGGTTGCTTCTGGTTCAATTGGTGTCAAATGTTTGATATAAATTCTTTTGATGTGTTTTATAGTAGTAGGTGATAGGGCATCTAGCTAGTCGAAATTTTATTACGCTACTAGCAGCCGTTACGCGGCCTTGCCCGTGTACTAAATAAAAATTGAACAAAATATTTCAATGGATTGTAGCATATGTGTTATTCTGATATGTAAGCTATATTACTGTGAAGTTTCATCAAAATCCGTTTAGTAATTTTTGCGTGTAATTAGAATAAACCTCTATACTCACTAATTTTTACATTTATGATATTACTAGGAAAGGATAGGATCTCATGTCGAAATATTAAGCAATCTCTTTAATTACAGCCAGCGAGATTATCTGACGTAAACAGTTTATGAGCTTTCTCACATTTACTTTCTTTAGAATCCAACGTTTATTATGTGCATTAAAATATTGTAGAACTGCTAAAATTAAATTAAATCTTCACGCTGTATCCCGCACACAGCAGATTGGCAGAGGAAACCTAGAGTTACGACACTTCGTTCTCCGCTTTCTCCCGAATTCTGGAGTGAGGATCGAACCTACAACCAGTCGCTCTTTGTGCCCCTGTACCACAACTGGCCTAACAATTAAAATTTGATGATGAATACATTAAAAAGTTGTTCTGGAAATAGATTATGTCAACGATGACCTTTTGTTGAGATCATTCAAAGTGCTGATAACATTTTTTCATATCTGGTTTATCGTGATTCGAGTCTATAATGCTCGAATAAAATAACAATGCTTCTAAGAAAATAATAGAATAGATTATTTTAGTTGTATAGAAAACCAATACACTTTACAATATGAATGTTTCTATATAAATAATTGTAAAAATTAACTTCTACTACTTATACTTCTCTAAGTAAATGGTGGAATCATCAATAGGATTAATGGTAATTAAGACATTTAAGAAGAAGAAAGTAAATTGGAGAGTATTAAAGATATTATAATAAACTAATTATGAAACGTGTATATATAATAAACATGAGAAAGATTATATGTGATATAAATATGTATAAAAAACTTATTCACTTTTTCTTTTTTATCATATATATATATGTAAATATGTCATACATATGTATGTATGTGTATATCTCTTTGTATATAATTCTTATTAAGACGCTGCAGTAAGTCGCATTAAGATCTTAGAATATTATATAAGAGTAGTGTCGTCATCTTGTCACCGTTGATGTCTTAAGTAAAATTAACAGGTTTTTCTTAAACGCTACATAAATATATACATTTATAAATTATGTTTTCTATTAATAAGTATCCCTCATGAAGCAGGGTAGGTAGAGGGAACCTGGGAATCTAGTGTTAAAACACCTCCGTTCCCACTTTCCACCGAATTCTGGATACTTACGTGTTGAGTGTCGTAAGTAAAATTTACCAAATATTTTATGACTTAAGACAAGGCTACAAATATTGCACGTGGTCGTTCCAGATGAATATCATGAATAAATAGACTATGTAAATAGTAACCTACAATTTCATCATTTGGTCTATGTTTGTTCGCTCGTTGTTCGAATTATTCAAGAACATTATGTATGTATATACCCTTATCAATTAAACCAAGAATACCTGTAGAGCTTGATAACAGCTCCAGCGAGCTGTTATCTCTTATCACCAACATTAACTACTAAACACTCCTTCTAGGTTATCAAATTATCATTCCTATTGTATATTCTTTTTATTTAGTTTATAATTGTCGTTTTGTTAATAGAGAAAATGTTATTAATTTAGTCGAGGCCGTCGTGGTGTAAGGGCACAAGGGTGTCACTGAAACGCGGTTGCGGGTTCGGTTTTCACTCGAGAAAATTGATTATTAGTTATTGATATTTTTATTTCTTAGCTCTGGCAACAAGACATGAGCTCAGCGTTGAGTTTTAACACTAGGTTCCTATTGCCTACCCATCTATATGTTTGAAATAGTTATTTTTACAAGTTTTGTTTTTATATAAACGATAGGAATATTCAGTATAAGTATAGCGTTTACTCGCAGTTAGAATACGCCATCTTCAATCAACCAAGCGCCTGTACAACGTTCTCAATTGAGGTTAATTTATACGGAGACGGAGAGATATGTAGCGAGCGCCCCTGTTGTCCAATAAGTTAAATGGCCTAGTGAATTTATATTACGTTTATAAATATTAAGAAATTATTTTAGATTTTTTTTTGATAGAAAATATTCATAGACGAGATAAAATTTTGAAGATGTTTTGAAACATTAATGTATTATATTGATTCGAAGATTTGGGGCCAGACGGGCCCTGGCGAGAGGGGCAATATGTGTGGGTTCGGTTTCTATTCGAGGATATGAAATGTTTAATATCTAGTGTCAAGACAAATCGCCGCGTTAATTTCCGCCACTTAACCCGCATTGCCTCCAGAATAAGACAGAAAGTGGAGAGCGCAGAGTTTTAACACTAGGAACCCCGTGTCCTGCTATGATAAGAAAAAAAAACATATTGATTTACCATACTAACGTTTATTAGATGCTGCTTTTCTTGACTAATTGGACGTATTTGAACTAAAGTATACGACAACCAAATGACTATTATTTGTTCTAATGCCTACTGAACGACAAATTTACTTAAGACATTGTTATTTACGCGTTTCCAATTTATTTTTGAGGTTGGTACCACTGTACTTTACGAGCCACCTTTCAAGTCTTAACCCTTTTGGGTGCAAATGAAAATAGCACACTTGTTTACCGAACAAAGACAATGAACTCGTAAAAACTATATAAAACAAGAACTTCAGTTACTTTATATTTCATGGCGACGTTTGTTTACACTGTGTTAAAGGTCGGGTCATACAACTGAGGTTTCTAGGATATGTAAATAAGAAATAAATTAAAATAAAGTTAGCTTCACGCCAGAGCGAGGAAATGAAAATATTATCTAACTAGCGGTCCGTCTGCGGCTTCGCCTGCGTAAACTACGTTATTATTAATTTCTGTCTCCATGAGTACCTACGTCCTATAAGTGACGTCCATGCAAAATTTGAGACTCCTAGCATTTGTAGTAACGAAGTTTCATACAAACTTTCAACCCCAAAAACACCCCCTTAGGAGTCGAATATTGCAAATTCTAGAGTAAATAAATAGAGTGAATAAATGCTCCTAGTTCTGGTAGGTTCTGAGATTTCGTGATGAGTGAGTGACCTTTCGATTAGAGATAAATAATAATTCATTCCCTGAGTGGGAATCGAACCCACAACGTTACAGTCACACCCTTGTGCTCTTTCGCCGCGACGGCCTCATAAATAAGAAATGTAGTAAATATTATATATAAAATAGGAAATAAAACCACAGTTTCCGTTGACATTGGTAAAGTTTAATAAAAACATCCTCTATTCATCAATTATCTATAATATCGCGCTTGTATAACTCCGGAAAAACTCATAACCTAACGTTCTTGGTGTAACTTTCTAATTTTACCAATATTTAAAATAAAACACCTTGCGTGCACGAATGTACCAAATATACGGTATTTAGAACATTTTGTAAAATTTCATACAAATTCCATAATTTGCGTAACGTTACTAAAATTGATATTTTATATTAGTTAACTTAGAGATTTCTGAATTTTTTTTCTTGTTATTTTAATTGTCCAAACTATTTATTATTATATTCTTTACATTTAATAATAACCTCTTGAAAATTCTGACGTTAGACAGTTGATTGTATTATATTATTTACCTCATATCATAGATTTTTTAAACAAGAACAAAAAAAATAAACTTACATAAACCAATTTACCTATATATTACACAGAGTGTTTTAACACTACGTTGCCTTTGGAATACAGCGTGAAACTGTTTTTTAGTATATTCTTACTCAATTGTAACTTTATTAGAGTCCATTACTAATATAACATGCATTGCAATGCAACGGGAATCACTTTCAGCTATTTGAAGCAATCAAATCTTGTATAGTTTTAACGTCCGCTATAGTTGTGATAGGTAGATGTTTTACGACAATCTATTATTAGAACATATCATACAGTCTAGCGGTTTATTAAGACAATGGCTGTGCAAATATTTCTTCTTATATTAGTATACTAGCGGATGCGCGCAGCTTCGCTTGCGTATTTAAGGGTGAATTCTAATAACCCATGAAACATGTGTTTAATTATATACGTTTAAGAGTCTGACTTTCAAATTTTATAAAAATTGGTGACGATTTAAAAAAAACCTATACAAACTTTCAACCCCTTATTTGCACCCTTAGGGAGAGAATTCTAGAAAACGATGAAACACGTGTTCAATTAAATACTTTTAAAAATCTAAATTTCAAATTTTATAAAAATCGGTGCCGATTTAAATTTTTTTCCATACAAACTTTGAACCCCTATTTCACCCCTTTAGGGTTAAAATTTTTCAAAATTCCTTCTTAGTGGATGTTCAGATTACGAAAGCAAACTTTTGTCCAAATTTAACGTTTCTACCATCAGCGGTTACGGCTGTGCGTGCGTCTTACCTCAGTCAGTGAGGACAAGTCCTTTTATCTATATATATAAAAGGACTTGTCCTCACTGACTGAGGTAAGACGCACGCACAGCCGTAACCGCTGATGGTAGAAACGTGAAATTTGGATAGATGTTTACTTTCGTAATCTGGACATCCACTAAGAAGGGATTTTGAAAAATTTTAACCCTAAAGGGGTAAAATAGGGGCTGAAAGTTTGTATGGAAAAAAAATTAAATCGGCACCGATTCTTATAAATTTTGAAATTTATATTTTTAAAAGTATTTAATTGAATACGTGTTTCATACTTTTCTAGAATTCTTCCTCTAAGGGTGCAAATAAGGGGTTGAAAGTTTGTATGGACAAATTCTTAAATCGCCACCGATTTTTATAAAATTTGATATTTAGACTCTTAAAAATATTTAATTGAACATGTGTTTCATGGTTTTCTAGAATTCACCCCCTAAGGGTGCAAATAAGGGGTTGAAAGTTTGTATGGAAAAATTCTTAAATCGCCACCGATTTTTATAAAATTTGATATAAGGACTCTTAAAAATATTTAATCGAACATGTGTTTCATGGTTTTTTAGAATTCACCCCCTAAGGATGCAAATAAGGGGTTGAAAGTTTGTATGGAAAAATCTTTAAATCGCCACCGATTATTATAAAATTTGAAATTTAGACTCTTAAAAATATTTCATCGAATACATGTTTCATGGGTTATTAGAATTCACCCGTAAATACGCAAGCGAAGCTGCGCGCGTCCGCTAGTATATATATAGACTAGTGGACCCGAACGCGGCTACGCCCGCTTGAACTATATGAATATTTATTAAATATATTTATGAAATTATTTACAGTTTTCAATAGAGAGATGCGTTAAGCAAACTCATTTTGGGTGACGTTTTCTAACAACAAACTTTGCAAATCGTTGCCTAGCAACGACGATTGTTATTAACATGGCGGAACAAATTGCATGTCAAATTAATAAGTATTTTAATATATTGGTATATATCGAAAATATTACAAATATGAGAAAAAAAAGTATCCTATGTTCATCCCGAGGCCCTCAAGTATCTCTATATGAGTATTTTATCACAATTAAATTAGCGGTTTGCCCCTGATTGTGTAAAAGACAGACAGACAGACAGAGTTACTTTCGAATTTATAATATAGGTATGGATAGGAAAGTTTCGTCGTATTAAATTTTTTTTACTGCAAAATATTTTAATCTTTCTAATATTTGGACATTTAACCTTGTGTTATTCATTTTTAAATTGTTAATTTTGATATTCTTGTTTATTTAATAATAAAGATTGTAAAACTTATAATAAAGACATAAAATGGAAGGTGTTTCGTCAAAGATATTTCAATTGTTTTCCTACTATAGATTTAATTGTTTACTGTTAATTAGTCGTGTAGCGAATAATAGCTAAAGGAGCTAGTAAAATCAAATAAATAAATCAGCTTCACGCTGTATCCCGCATACAGCAGGGTAGGCAGAGCGAACCTAGTGTTAAAACACTCCGTTCCCCAGTTTACGCCGAATTCTGGAGGCATTACGTTATGAGTGACAGAACTCAACGTCGCGCCTTGCACGAGCTAGCATAATTATTTAATATGTCACCAGGAAGTGCTTTGAATAACCATAATAAAATAAGGTCGATAATAATTCCATATTTAATAGTAAAACAATCGCCATATAGAAATGCTCCGCTGAACAGAAATATAAGATTCGTATGTACATATACTATATATTTATATATTTATGTGTACACATACTTATCATAAACAATGGGGTCTTCACGTCCTAAAGGCTATTGTATCATTCCGACTTAGATTTCAATGACCAGTAATTTTTTTCCATTATTTTTTTAATGACACCAATCGTGGCGTAGGGGCACTGTAAACGTGACTGGTGTTGGATTCTATTCCCACTCGCGTAAATGAAATATTTATTATTTTTATTTTTTCACTCTAAAATTGCAATCTACCTACCTAGCTAACATAATTTTTTTTTTATAAATATGTTGAATTTTAATAATTAAAATAAATTGTCAAAGTTCCCCCATATCTTAAACTTCACCAAATGATATCAAACGCTCGTGTCAATCTGTTATCAATGAATTCCATAATAAACTCGTAATACTCGAAAACCCGTTTCCAACTTGCGTCACCAACGGTCTACGTTGACCTTGAAAGGATACTTAATTTTACTACAAACGACCAAAATTTATGTCTTCCACTTTATATTCTTTGTAAATAGTATTCCGCATACTTAAATATGCAAATGGCATTTGGTCAAAATTTATATTCCGCTCGACACATGTTAACGTCCAAAAACACATAAAATTGGTGACATTAAATAATTCATACAATTGCTTTTATAAATATCTGTACTTATTCTAAAATATACCTATAATATTATGAGAAACCAACGAGAGGTTTTCCAAATAAGCTCAAATTAGCAGCACGCAGGTTCCGAGAACATCCTCACACGGCCCTTCCAACTGGTTTGGAAGTAAACAGATGATGTAGGTATCCTTAAGTAGTTTATCCATTATCCTGAGCATAGTGAAGTACGGAAGGAAGCTCTAGAAGCGACCACGTGGTATCTAGGCGGGAAGTGCCAAGTAGTTCATCCACTTATATATGATAAGCTGGTATCAGAGTCAGGTTACAGTAAGCATAATTAGAATTTTGCTTGTGAACTGTAGTAGGTAGGTGGTCTTAACTGAATCGGCTTAAAATTGTAAATAATGGTATGACGCGTGACATGTGTCCGTTAACGTTTACAGCAATCTTAGAGGTATTTTATCATTTTGATATGTGATAACGTTCTATTGTTTTATTACTTACCTCGAAAATATGCGTTTTTTATTATCTTAGTTAGAAAAAAATTAATATGTTTTTTTAAAATGTTGAGAAAGAAAAATACTTTTTAGACAATATGTAAAAAAATTAAAAGAAGCGGGATTTCAACCAGCGATTCTTGGAAACTGTCCAAACGCTCTGACCAACTAAGCCATAGGTTCTCATCGGGCTACATCGATAGGTGTTCACGAGGATGTCAGTAAATTAGAATTAGTATTTGATTTGGCATTCTGCATATACGTTCCAGTAGATTATTGGCTTGTGATTAGCATGACAATGGGGAATGGATGTCAGAGGTTACAGCGATGCCCTTAAAACCCAATGCCTCGTACATGAGATATGGGGCTCACAAGCCAAGCAGACAATGCCCTACCCTACAGTATTAGTTTTATGAGCGATGTCTAGATTATTCGTTCATTCTTACGTCCCATTATTGATATAATAGATTGTTCGTTCGTTTGATTGTATCGGTTCTTGTTATTGTTTACAGGAAAATTAACAATATTAACATATGTTTTAAATATTTTAAAATTTCAATAGTTATTTATAAATATGTTTTGTATGCTAGGAAGGCTCTAGTCAATTCAGTGATGCTTAAAAATTATTTGTGGGAGTTTAGGTATGGAATGTTAATTTTTATAAGATAATTTAGGCTCATAACAAACCAATACCGATAAAATTAAATATTTATTCAAATAAACATAAAACTAAAATATTAAATGCTTTCTTCAATATAAAAAAAATGTAATTTTAATCGGGACATTTTCTAAATAAATTTAAATGCCAAATGATGATAAAACCTTGAAAATTATTTTTTTATTGTTTTATTAAGCTAACTTACTTACTTGACCGCGTTTTTAAAATTTAAAATTTAAACATATGACGCTGTTCTCGTATCGAATGTCTAACCGTGCTCGCCGCATCGGCCATGTGCTCAACAGATGCGCTCCTTGAAACTACTAAATTGTTCCACTTTAGTTCCTCTCTATGTTCCATCCATCCAGTCGTTCAACCTTTTAATTATTTTCAGACGAGTACTTTATTTATATAATGTTAATTAACTTCCATTTTTAATTTTGTAAATTAAATTTTGTCCTAATATTAATTATCATTAGCACCAACCTTCTTTCACAATATATCCATACCAGAGCGAGAAAATAAAAATATTAATACTCATTTGCTCGAATGGGAACCGAATCCACAATCCGTTGCGCTTAAAGTCACTCTCTTATGCTTCTGCACTACGACTGGCCTCGCCAGCGTTCTTATTAATTTCTTCAAATTTTTTCTTCATTACATACATATAATATGTACCAATAATTTATTTATTTTCCTCATAGCCAAAGGTCGTTTATAGTGTCTGATTAGATCATCATCACCCTTTTTGCGCATCACTCGTTTATTGTGATGCTCTGTCGCTACTTCAATGGAATATTTCTTCGCCACTATATAAATATTTAAATAAGTGATTCCTTTCGAATATATAAGTAATATAAGCCGCACCTATTTTATTTTAAATTATTTAAACAAAGTAATTTGAAATCGTACTACGTAACTCTAGTAAATTATTAGATTTGGTATGGCTGTATGTTTCGTACCTTCGGAACCTGTTCTTATACTTTCTATCGGAAGATATAAAATATGTATACTTGAACGATGACGCTGCCAATTTTGCTAATACAACTAAAACCCTTATATAATATTGTTATTATTTTCTTTCTCTTCTTTATATCTTTTTTTTTAAATGTCATGTTTAATTAATACTAGTGTTTAAGTGTGTGAAATCATAAACAAGTAATTTTTCAGTTCGTCACAATCTGTTATCATTCTTTAAATAACATTTGTCAAAGGTTAAAGATTTTTGTGTTAAAATTATTCTCTGTTGATATGGTTAATGTTTATATTATTCTCATTTCTATTGCTAATAATAAGTACGAGATAACATTTCTTACTTATTTTTTCACTGTGAATTAAGATTCTATCAAAGTAAGAAAAAACATTTTCACGCTTTATCCCGCACATATAATGATAGTCAGAGGGAATTTAGTGTTAAGACATTCCGTTCCCGATTTCCCGCTGAATTCTGGTGACATTACGTGTTGAATGGCGGAACTTAACGCCCCGTTTCGCGTGGACACTAGAAGCGAAGAAATATAAATTTAAATAAATATTTCATTTCCTAGAGTGGGGTTCGAACCCACAACCCTAAAAGGCCCAAGTTTAAAGTCACACACTTGTACCCCTATATATAAATAAATATTGTTTGATTTTAAAATAACTAAGCTTTCAAGCCAATTTAAATAATTTATTTATACCAATGAACAAAATTTCCAGACATATACCTCTCAAATGAATGAAATGAATCATTCTTTTTACCTTTTGTATTTGTTTTACAAATACAAAAGACGTTAATAGTTCACTTATTTCTATTCTTTACAACCGATCCCTATATGAAAGCTGAGTATGAATAAAAACCTTTATGTATGCGTATATGGTCGT
The DNA here is from genome assembly GCA_000313835.2 of Heliconius melpomene melpomene. Taxonomy (NCBI): domain Eukaryota; kingdom Metazoa; phylum Arthropoda; class Insecta; order Lepidoptera; family Nymphalidae; genus Heliconius; species Heliconius melpomene. The sequence continues at coordinate 17,045 of HE669965.1, forward strand.
CTTTAAAGCGCTCTTTAAAAGGCTATTTAAAAAAATGCTGAAGTGAAATTACTTTTTTGTGTGGAACCTACTTAAATAGCATATAAAATATTATTATAGTAATTTAAAAAAATATTATACTACTATATGTAAAATATAAAAGGTATTATATCTATAAAATATATTTTAAAGTAAAAAAAATTAAAAAATTAACTGCTGGTAAAAACAAAAACTTTTAGAAGATCTTAAAGTCACTAATAGCAGATAGAAATGAACTGATTAATAATATTATGTCACGCAATGCCTCCAGAATTTCGTGGAAAGGTTCCCAGGTTCCCTCTGCCTACCCTGCTACATGCGGGATACACAGTGAGGCAAACATATAAATTATTTCCAAATTATCATTATAAAGATAAATCCTATAAATCGTACATTATCAACTGCACTCAGCATAATGTTACTTTAAATTAGACCATAGTCCATTATCAGTTCTTGTTATTATTTATTTACTGAGAAGGCTATTACGAAACATTACGAAATATCTGTGAAATGAAAATATTAAACTCACTTGTACTCTACATCCCGTACTACGATAAAACCAGGCTTCGAAACGTCTTCTTCTATTGATTTGGACCTTATTTTCTGAACCTGAAGACCATTTCGAAGGTATCTCTTATTATGTCTATAGAACAGGTCGTTGCTCGGGAGCAAAAAGTCGTACTCTACTATTAGGTGGAGCGAGATGGATACATAAACATTTTTCTTTCTCTTTCTCTTCTTCTCTAAACTCTACGTCTATATTGTTAAACGGAAAATGGTTCGTTGCTTGAAATAATGTTGTTCAAGAAATTGTTATTAAGCTATTGAAAATATTTATAATTTGTTTTCCTATATTTCTTAGTAAAACGATTTCGATATAATTATTGATTTTAAATCTATACATGTTTTTGCTCCCCCACAAAAAGGGAAACATATTGGACCCCGCATAATTTATTAGTCAACCCGTATGATACTATAACCACTATATAAAGGATTGAATATCATATTTATAAAATAGGATCAAATTTTTATGAAAAGAATATGAAACATAATAGATTTTCAATTGTCAACCCAATTTAGATAAATTAAATTTTAGTTGTAATAGTTAAATGTAATAGAAACTAGTGTCAAGACACTCGATTCTCCATTTTCCTCCGAATTCTGGAGGCATTGCGTGTTGAGTGGCGGAATTCAACACCGCGATTTGCCTATAAAATATAAATTTTAATTAAATATGTCATTTCCTCGAGTGGGGATCGAACCCACAATTATTTAAATAGGAAACCTCTAAATTAACTATTAATTGGCGTCCAAAAGGGACAAGCCGAGTAAAATTAGTTTCAATTACTGAGCCTAACTTAGGCATAGTGCACTCAGAGTATAATTGTTTGTTACTTAAAATAGTATTTCTAAACATATACATAAGTTATGTATAGACTTACTCTGTGTGCATACCGAATCGACTATTGTTGTTTCTCTTACAAATGAATAATTCAAAACTCATAATTCTCAAGCTTAAAGCTTATTTATCACCGATGAATCACATTTCTATTGAAAAATATTTAAAGAGTAACGCACCGACCACTCTCTTTTTATAATTATCTAATTTTAAAACGTTGGCTTTGTTAAAGAAGTCAAATAACTTGAAAAATATTATTTTTAAAATCTTGAATTAAATTCGTCCAAAAGTAACTTGAACTTGAACTAACAATAATAAAAACATTTGTAGGTTTTATTTGAAAACACAAAAAAATGATAATTCAAAAGCATTTTAATGTTATTTAATATTATGAAAATTATATTGAAGTAACACAAGAAGTAAAAATTCGACTCGCTCGCCGCTTGAATACAAAAAAAACTTCATTGCGGTTATGAAGGTTGTTTTAGGGTAGAGTTATCGTTCCGTGTAAACAAAAATAAATGTCCCTTTTATGGTATCATAAATTTTAGTTCATTAGTCGTGGTACGAAATAGCTGTGGTATTTATCCTGGTTTAAGATTTTTCATTTACAAAAATATTTATTCGTATTTTTGTTTTAGTAATAAATGCATAGTTATATCTTAAAGTAGTAAGTAAATCGAAGATAATTTTTTAGTGCAAATTGTTGCTTCGGGTTTCTATAAATTCTTTCTGTATGGCTAAAAGAAACTCACTAACGGAATTTTTTAAATTGATAATTTTTCACAGCAAAAGCTAAGAATTCCATAGTCTATCGTTTAAGAAACGCCTTCGCAGGGTACAACTGAGGTAAAACTATCAAAATTGTATCTAATAGTCAATATTTCTCGACGTAATATAGAAAGTGAATACGAATATATGTTCATATCTGATATAGTTATCAACATGAGTTAATTTAAGAATAATTACAAACATTTTGCACCATCACTCCCACTCCCATATTTGATATATGAGTTTAGAAACCTGACGTCGTACTCTAACTAGATAATAATACTATTCACATAGTCAATACAATAGTCTACTCTAGTGGCTAACCGACCAAATTAAATTATGCAGAATGAGTTCTAGGGGCTATACAATAGTTAAATTTACAAATTTATTTCTAAAAACGTATATAAATAGTAGGTACTGTAGTGTATATTCACGGAATACCATCAGAATACCATCACGAAATAGATGAATCTATAATTTTTGTCGTCATTAAAATTTTATTAAATGTTTATAACAATTCATATTTTTTTAAAATGTGAGTAATGTTATTTTTACCAGTAATTTAAATGAGCATTAATATTTTAGAATACGGCATTCAAGAAATAAAAAAATTATAGATCACGCGGGCGAAGCCTCTAGTGGGTCGCTAGTACTTAATATATTTAAAATAACATATTACAATAATTTATGGATTTATAGTATTTTTTTAATTTCATGTTATTTACAAAATGATCTTACATATGCCTTAACAGCTTTACTGCTTAGTGTCTATAAATAATAATTTTATTATTAGTCTATTTTAGTTGTTTCTACAAGTGCTTTTAATGAATCCGTTGCATTCATTGATCTTTTGATGATGTAACTAAAAATAATATATAGGGTTGTTTCGGTAACAGAATTACAATCTATATTGATTAAGATTTATTATATCTTTCGTATGATAAGCCATGAATCCTAATTAAAGAACCCCTTATTTTTTTAAACTTATAAGTACCAAATATATGTTATAATATTTATTTATAAATATAGAATAAATGGCGAAATATCACAAGAAGCTACAAAAATGGTATTACAAATTCAGTGAGTGATTATAAAAAAATAGTGATAATGTTTGTTTAAAAAGTGTATTTAATATGGCGGTAACAACATCGCAAACAACTTACTACGGATCCCCGATCCACGATGGATTCGCAACTATCCGTGCCCCGAGAAGTCGTATAAAGATAAGGAATCTAGTTGAACCAAATAGTGTTTCTAATCTACCTCAAAGGCATTCGGAATATTTTACATTAAATAGAACAAGCAAGAATAATTTCCTAGAGAGCAGTTGTGGTGTGCAATATGCAACTGGCGAATCTCAAAGTATATACGTAAATAGACCATCAAGAATTAGCTTTACTGAACCCATTTATGCCAAAGTAACTCCACCGCACTCTAAGAGCAACTCTCCAGTAAAATCTATTAATGGTCGACATGAAAGTCATTACGATTCAATAGACACAAAACCTCGCAGACGCTTAAAAAGCTTGGAACTGCCGAGAGAAACGGAATCAAATGAGAAAATGATTGTACCAACTTTAAGCAATGGAGGTCATTCTCATGAAACGTATGCAGTGAAGCAGGATGCAGCAGAGCTACACTCCATACGTACTACGGGTTCTTCCGTCGACTATCGAAAGAGAAGTAGCGATCGGGATAACTGTTCTGAATCTTCCTCATACCTTACTGACAATGATCGACCTATTTCCAGTTATAGCGACAACTCGACGATACCGTCAACTGACACAGAGGACGTATTGAAAGAATTGCCAAATAAATCGAGATTTCATAAATCTCCTCAAAAATTCGCTACGCTTAATATGAGAAGACCCAAATTTATCGATCTCAAACCACCAATTATTTCGGAAAATCCATTCTACGGGAGTCTGCATAGAAATAAAATTGGATATCATTCTGAACCAAATACTCCATTGAATGGCGACAACTATGATTTGAATAATACAAATGGTATTTCTAGTGACGTGCAACAGATACCTCGAATGCCATTGCAAAATAATCGAAATGGTTTTAAGAGATCAATAAGCGAAACGAACGGTTTCACAAAACGACTTAGTTACAGACATTCCTTTAGCGTAGACTACAAGCCACAACCGTTCACCAAGAAACCACATAAATGTTGCGAGTGTGTAACTGGAATACCAGCTGAAGAGGAACGAGATCCTTCACCTTCATCGAGAACATTGGGAACGCTGTACGAATCTCAAGATCCTAAAGTTGGATGTCAAACGATTCTTCGGCCCAAACCTCCTGTGCCTTGGTGGGAACTTGCCATCAAAAAGTCACGATATAAAAGTTGTCCTATACTAGAAGAGGTATGTACGAATTTTATTTGTATAAATTTATATCTAAACATGTTTATTTAATTTCGCAAAGGCATTGCGCGTAGTTGAGTTCCGCGCAATACCTTCAGAATTTGGGGGAGAATGGGGAATGGGGGTTTCTTAGCTCTAGTTTCCCTCTGTCTACCCTGCTATGGGATACAGCGTGAAGGAAAAAAAACATATTTTTTTTATAAATTATCATTATAATAATTACATTACATAGTTATAAAATTACGGCCTTTAGCTCTACCGTAAGAATACAATATATATTAAACACGAGTAATAAGCGAGTAATTGATTTCCGCTTGTAAAAAATGTAATTGATTCAGCTGTCGTAATCACTTAGTAGCTTATATTTATTGTATCTATATGTAATACTAGCGGCCCGCCCGCGGCTTCGTCTGCATGAACTACGTTGTTATTAATTTCGGTCTCCATGAGTACCTACGTCCTATAAGTGACGTCCATGCAAAATTTGAGACTCCTAGCATTTGTAGTAACGAAGTTTCATACAAACTTTCAACCCCAAAAACAACCCCTTAGAAGTCGAATATTGCAAATTCCCGTGTGGGAAAAAAATTTGGGATTCCTAGCACATGTAGTTTCTGAGATTTCGTGATGAGTGAGTGACCTTTCGATTTTATATTTTCGATTTTACTCGTATGTTCACAGCTAATAAATAACTTAGGACGTTGATAATACTAATGGCGGTGTTCTAGTTCACAAACATTTTAATTTTTAATTCTTATTAATTATTTATAGTAATAGGTTTTTTTTAGAATATTACGCTACATTACGTCAATTAAATGGAAATTCCCACTCGAGGCAATGTTATGTTTAATATTATTTAATTGAGCGAAAAGTGATAAGCGGAGTGTGTTAACACTAAACTCTCTGCCTACAGTGTTACATACGGGATCCAGCGTGCAGCTGCAAAAAAAATCTTAATATATGAAATTTGATTATATCAATTTACATGAAGATTTAGAAGATCTTATTTGAAAACGTTCTTTAGGATAGTTCCTACTTCTTCTTCCCCCTGGCATTAATCACGGCTATTGCCAGGGTCTGCCTTCCTATTCAACCTACTCCAGTTTGCACTGTCTTTTGCGTCCTCGGTGGTTAGACCAAATATTAGTACAGGTGAAATCATATCCGAGTGACATAATTTTCGCCTACTTTAAAACTTAATAGATTTTTAATCACCTCAATTAGTTTGCATGTTAACAGTTCATATTTTTTGTTTAGGAATGTGTGTAATTATAACGCGATAATGTATTGGTTATTTTTCCACAAGCCATTATTCAAAAGCTTCCGGGCGTTCAACTCATTTGTTTTCTATTTGATTGTGCTAGTAAAAAAATTGTAATATATACATGAAAATAACAGTAGCTTCAAAAATAATTAATGATAGGAAGTTTATAACAACCTTATATTTAGGCTATATTTTAAAAGTTTTTACAAAAATTTAAAGTTGAAAGAACTAAATTTTTATCCTTCACGCGCGAATACAACTATTTTAAAACAAAATGTATTTTACATAAATGTTTAAAAGTATTTCATACTAGCGGCCCGCCCGCGGCTTCGCCTGCGTTAACTACTTTATTATTAGTTTTTGTCTCTATGAGGAGTACCTATGTCCCATAAGTGACGTTTATGCAAAATTTGAGACTCCTAGCATTTGTAGTAACGAAGTTTCATACAAACTTCCAACTCCAAAAACAACCCCTTAGAAGTCGAATATTGCAAATTCCCGTCTGGGAAAAAAATTTGGGATTCCTAGCACATGTAGTTTCTGAGATTTCGTGATGAGTGAGTGACCTTTCGAATTTATATATATAGATTAACTACATTTAGTGTGGAATATTAATTATTTAATAATTTATTAAAACTGTATCCGAACTTCAAATGACTTCCAATTTCGTTACAAAGTTGTTCTCGAAAACTTAATTCTAAACGACAGGTGCATTATTAACTGCTGGACTGAGATTTAACCGGAGCGCTCATATATAAAAACCCTTATAAGTTAATAACAAAAAAAACAGCTACCTGGCCAGCTACCGAAGTAGTTCGCATCAGGTGATTTTAATCTTGATTCAGAAATATATTTTATACAATAAAATATTCTTTCCCACGGTAACAAAACTAATACAGAATAGTGTTGACAGAAATATTAAAAGCTATAAATAATGTGAAATAATAATTGATTGCTACATAATTTTTATTTATTAATAGTTTATTAAATTAAAAAAATAATTAAAACATTTTCACGCTCTGTATCTCGTACACAGCACAGTAGGCAAAGGGAAACTAGTTTTAAGTTACTCTGTTCCCCACTTTCCGCTGGATTCTGGAAGCATTGCTTGTCGTGTGACGGAACTTAACCCCGCGCTTTTGTCTTGATGACAGAGCGAAGAAATGGAAATATAAATATTTAATTTTCTGGAGTGGGGATCGACCCAAAGCCAGTCACTTTGTGCCCCCTGCGTTAGGACAGCTCTCTTATTAATAATTAATTCTATTAATAATATAATAAATAAATAAAAACATCATCTCCTAATATAAAATATAAAATATTTACTAAAAATATAAGTCCAAACGTGAGATAACTACCAGCCTCGCAAGTTCTGTAACATTGTCCAGCCCCACTATAACAACGACACACTTTCCTAACATAGCTGCATCCGCCTATAGGTACCTCTTATATTTGTCTTCGGTTAAGGTCCTGCTACAGTTAGGGCTCCATCTGTGAATGCTATGATTGCTGTGGAGATGTAACTTGGAGATAGCTTCCATTTTTGTTATAAGATTATGAGATGAACTGCCTTTTAATATTGTATTTTCGTATTATATTATTGGGGCCGTGGTGCGACAGGTTGTGAGTTCCCACTCGAGGAAATGAAATATTTAATATTTGGTGGTTTCGCTCTGGTGTCAAGGTAAAGCGCGGCGTTAAGTTCTGTCACTCAACACGTAATGCCTTCAGAATTTGACGGAAAATGGGGGAAGGAGTGTCCCTGATACAGCTTGACGCTGAAAAAAAATTGTTTGGACATTTTTTATATATTAAAATGAATGATTGGGTAGATAAGTAATCTTTATTAAGGAATTAGGGCATCCATAATTTAATAACAATTTGAATCTCATATTCAATTTTATTTATATACAAATACATTCGAATTTAATAAGCAAATGCCAGCCACAATTAATCGTATAAAAAGCCAAATACTGTAGTAGTATTTTTAATTGAATTTTTATATCATTTCTAAACTAAAAAATACAAAATTTAGCTCGAACCTTGTTATATTAACGTTAGACAACATATTAATATATGAATATTTATGTCAACGAGTGCTCGAAACAATGCAACCAAAGAGGAAGAGGGCAGTTGAACAAATATTTCTTGTTAAGAATATAACAGCTACTCTCGGAGCACAATCGCTTAGTGGGTTCCATATCTACATTTTATTGTGAGAAAACGTATAAGTTTGATACAAAATTTCACTGTGTAAAGGAACAGAAGTTTTAAATGGTGCCAAACAGTTGTTTAAACAATAAAAAAATGTTTTTTTTTAAGCTTAATTCTATATGACGCAGAGAGAGCCTAGTGTAAAGACATTCTTTTCCCTTTCCATCGAATTCTGAAGGCATTGCTGTCTTTGCCTCGATGAAAATATTAAATATTTTATTTCCTCGAGTGGGAATCGAACCTACAACCTCCAGGGTAGGCTCCTGTGCGGCTGTCTACTTTACAATCTTTACGTTTTTTTTAAAAAAAAACAATTAGAATGTAACTATTATATTATAATAGGCAAAAATAAAAAAAACTGTGGTGACATTTTTTCACGGAAATTCTATTTTACGTTAAATTTTAACTACGGTTAACGCACTGTAACAACAGCTTTATATTGAACCAGGATACTATACTTTCTTTATTATTACCAGCTATTGTTACGGATCTACCTGCATGACTTGTACTAAAAGTAAATAGCTTTATTTGTTATAATACATGCATTGTTTAAGCGATGATTTGTATGAAGGAGGATTAGGTTCCCAGGTTCCCTCTGCGTACCCTGCGTGTGTGCTAAATATGAGAATTTCGTATTTAATAATCAATTTTGCTAAGAACTTTAAAAGATTATTTTAAGTAACGTCAAAGAAAATCGTAATAGAATAAACATTTTCATAGACCATTTAGTGTACGACTAAAACCAAACAAATTAAAAAAATACATATACTATATTATTATTATTAAAATGAAATAATGGAAGTTAAATATAGTTAAAATTTCTACGTAATCTAACTATGGACACGTGTTGCGTGATGTCCATAGAGGTGGCCGTTATAGTTATTAGGGGCCATTGTACTTTGTTTTAATGTATTAGTTAATTGTTTCGCCTTTTTGTTGTTTTCCTTTATTTTAGTGCATATTGCGTTAGTTCCTGAGTAATTATGTAATTTTGATTATGGTATATAATAACTTTATTTAATATTGGTAATATTACTTAAGATATATATAAAGAAAATATGTGTAATTATTTTTATTTCAGCTTAGTTTTTTACAATTTTTTAAATTTTTGTATTTGTTCTAGGGATATGGTTGGTTTGTTTATTTTAAAATGTTTGTTCCAATTCCAAGCACATAATAGTCTTTCAAAGTAGTGTTTAGTCTTTTCTAGGTTAGACGTACAGCTGTGGAATCTATTACATAAAATTATACACATTCATTTTGCTTACAATACACCTGCTCTTATTTCGTTTTGAAAGCCAACACAAGTAAAATATTTTTTTAAAATACATATTATATTTAAAGCCAATAGTGGCGCAGGGGCCCTCGTGTGTCACTGTAAACGCGACAGATTGTAGGTTTGATTCCCATTCGAGGAAAAAAATATTTAATTTCAAAGGAAATTTTTCATTAATAACTCTACTATCGAGACAAAGGGCGCCGCAATGCCGTCTGAATTCAGCGGAAAGTGAGAGAGGATTGTCTTAACATTGGGTTCCCTGAAAAAAAAATATAATACATTACATATGTAATAAACAAAATATTTTTCTACGGAAAACATATTTGATATTTTGAATTAAACTAATCAAACCAGTCGTTTTTGATGTGCGGGTGGTACAGGTGCTGATGGTGAAGGTAATTATCCTACACCTGCTTCGCAACCTGTGCGGTTATTGTCACCCTACATAGCTATGTTTAATAGGGAACCTAAGTGGACCTGTACAGGCGAATAATCATATTTCCATATTCTTGAAGAGGCCAGTCGTGGCTCAGGGGCAAAACGCGACTGTTTGTGGGTTCGATCCCCAATCGAGGATATGGAATATTTATTTTAATTTATGTTTCCATTTCTCTGCTCTGGTGTCTGGGCAAGTTGCATTCCCCACTCCACGCGCAATGCGTCCAAAATTCGGCGAAAAGCGGGGAATCGTCGTCTCTTAACACTTTGCCTACCCTGCTTTGTGCGGGATAGAGCGTGAAGCTGATTTAATTATTTTTTCAAATTCTTAAATATCGATTACGGTAACAGGCAGATGGTAGAACAAACAAGTCTTGGTTAGGACTCTTAGACAACTTGCTCCATCTATTTATTCGCACAATCTTAGTAAAATTAATTAGGTACTTCATAGCCAACACCTGTAGAATAAAACGGAATATTTCTTTAACAGTATAAACGTATACAGGTGGTCACAGGTTCACTTTTTACTTGGCACGCGCATATGCAAGAGATCTATCAATGGAGTGGACGTTATAATTGGTGGAGAAGCAGGTGGAATACCCTAATAAGAGAATAGTTGTATTTTTAAATTAGTTTCACATTCAGAACGATCATTATGTACAATAAATTTTATTTATGTTTATAGTTTTTTTTTCGTATATCTGCAGCCGCTTCTTCGAACGGTTAAGCTGGTAATGCTGGCAATTATAGTTTTTCCTGCTGTTTGTTTTTGTATAGCATGAACATATCTTTATTTTAATTTACGACTTACACGCCAATATAAGTATGAAACTATATGAAAATCATATATTTAGTAGTCTATATGATAGTGAATGTTAATAAAGCTGAAAAAAAAGTTTAATCAATAAAGTTAAGCTGTTTACGAGCCCTCTATCATAAGAAGCATTGACCAGACTCTTTAAGTATACTTAAAGGTATCGATCGAAAAAACAAATAGTAAAATTGGTTTTCCCAGTAACGTTTATAACATTAATATGTATTAATTCAGGACCTGGGGAACACTCGCAAGCACGCGCTAACACGATGTTAGGGATTGGGGCCGTTGCCCTTTTTAATTTAGCAGAGTACTCCTGTGACGTAGCAAACGGAGGGTTGCCTGTCCAGCTGCACCCATTTCACTTGGACGTTGTATGACTCATTTGTCTTTTACAGTAAGGTGTAAGCTAATATAATTTAAATATTTACTTTGTTAAGAATTTGTTTAGCGTAATACTGCAATGAACGTGACTATAGACGACGGTTGTGAATTTAAATCTCAGTTTGAGGAATTTCTTCTATTATCTAGTAGTTTTTTTATTAAAATTGTGGCATTGAATGTAAGTTCCAATACGCAATTTCTCTAAATAGGTATGCCTTGCAATATGCAAAGAGAAACTATAGCTGATATAAACTTAAATGAATAACAAGGTGCTATGGAATTCATTAATAATATCGAAGTGAGTTTTTTAGCTTTACACTGTATCCCTAATGTAGCAGGGTAGGAAAAGGGAGCCTAGTGCTAACGGAGTGTCCGTTCGTCACTTTCAGCCAAATTATGGAGGCATTGCGAGTTGATTGGTGGAACTCAACGCCGCGCGAAGAAATGAAAAGTGAGAATCGAACCCACCCGCTTCCTTTAAAATCACAACATTCTCCTCCTCAACAATTTAAGTGCTTTATTTTTAGAAACATAATATTCTTCATGTCTCATATGAGTTCTTTCGGCTCCTCACACATCCTCCCACATGTTTGCTTCTGATATATTAATGAAGATGACAGATTCATAGCTGATGAAGTCATATTTAAAATTGAAATAAGTACTTACGTTACATCATTATTATATCGATGGGAAGCTCATGTTTACGATCTTTTTTGACAGGTTATTA
>HE669968.1:0-13628 GCA_000313835.2 Heliconius melpomene melpomene
AGGCTGGCTGGTGGGGCCGCGGGGCACTCAGCTGGCCTCACCCCCTGTAAACATAAACACAGACTCTTCACAGGATCGGCACTCGAGGTGAAATAACGACACTGAATATTTATGAAACCCTCGCATCAGGATTTAGATTCGACATTTCTAGGTCACAGGATCGAATGTCATTTTAGAAATGAGACTAAAATTGTTCTAAAGTTTCTAATTTGTGAGTTTCGTACAATATGTTGGTTGTGCTAATAAAATCTAATACAATGAAATGTAATTATTTTATATAATTATTAATTACTATTTTGCGGTTATTTTAGTAAATTTTAGTTAGATAGTTCACACATTGATTATATTTTATTAGCTTTATACCAATTTGCTCAAATTAGGGACAATTTTAGTAATAATTATATCAAATTTATTGATGCGTGCTTTACGTTTTATCAATTTGTATGTATATAATGTTAATTAATAAATAACAAATTGAGATACTAAACAAATATCGCTGCTATATAGATAGCAAAAGCTAAATTGCATACTAACTTAATATAATTAAAAATAGTGCTAAAAATACAAATCCTTTTCGAAAATACAGATGTTAGGTAACGTAAATTCTTAGTATTATTTTTTTATTTACTAAACGAGGACAGTCGTGGCGCAGAGGCACAAAGTGTGACTATAGGGCGACAAGTTCTAAGTTCGATTCCCACTCGAGGAAATAAGAGATTATTTCTATTTTCACACTCTTTCTCACTCAACACGCAATGCCTCCAGGATACGGCGAAAAATGGGAAACGTAGTGTCTTAACACTGTGTTCCCTTTGCCTGCCTTGCAAATATATTGTACGTTACACCAGATGATGGTAAAAAAGCGGAGAAATTAATTGAATTTGTGATAGCAAATTCACGAGATATCGTTAGTATATGTATATTTTTGAAATTAATAAAGCCTTAAGCCATGGCAGAATTACCGTGGCGTCGTAAATTAAACGTATTATAACGTTATTAACGCACGCCCATAAACGTCATTGTTTGCGCTGTGAGATGTATAGAAGGAATTAAGTAATTTTATATCTTTTTATATTATAGTCATATTAATTAATATTTTAATTCATTTATTATTTTATATTTTTCCATTCTTACTTTAACTCTTATGAAAGAGAAATCAATGATCTGTCACTCCGTATTGCTATTGGAGATATTGTGTACCTACTAAATAGATGCACGTTTAGTGTGAATAGATCAGGGAATATCTATATTAAATTTATTTATGCGCATTGAAGCCAATGGCGCAGGTTCGATTCTCACTCGAGGCAATTAAATATTTAATATTTTCATTTCTTCGCTCTGATGTCGAGGCTAAGTTGTGTTCGGCCATTCAACACGCAATGCCTAAAGAATTAGGCGGAAAAGCGCCATCTGCCTACCTTGCTACATGCGGGATACAGCGTGAAAGTAAAAACATCTATGATAAAAAATATTTCTTCAGTGGAAATTTGAACCCATAAATACCTACTCTAAACCTACCTAAGCTGAAGATCGAGCTTAGTGGCGTGCCATTGGAGAGGTCTATGTCCAGCAGTGGACGAGGACACGCTGATGATGACGATGATGATGATGATGATGATGATGATGAAATACCTACTGTATTCAGTCAATATAAAGTGCGTTTGATTATATATACATGTATAAGTGAAGCCAGTTCTGTGAAATAATTTTGAGCAATACAAACTGGTTATATGTTTATTTAGAGCAAACTTTACTTATTGATTATTGGAAATGGAGCTAACTAAGGCACGTAGTTACAAAACTAGAACAGAATTCGTATATTATGCAAATTTTGTTATTATTTTTTAGTACTTTTGCATTGAACTTTAAAATTTAATTTTTCGTTTTGTTAATAAAAATCTTATGTATTTGAAATGATTGTCAGAATTTTCTTTTTTTATTACGTTCCTGAAAAAGTAAAAACGGAACCCTTATTTGTTAACTTACGAAGAATTACGTGGAGGTACAAGTGAAAGTTAATATTAAATATTCAGATGATTCCTTAGAGTACCTACAGAAAAAATCAAGTTTCTAAATCAACGCAATTATAGGAACGCACGAGCATTTATGCGTCGTTATTGATTTATTTTTCATTAAATATGGCAAGAAGCATATATATTTTTATTTCATTTCATAAAAAATGAATGCGTATGCCGTATGCTTACTTAAATTTCTCAACTTTTATAAGTTGTAAAATCCTGAAATTGGTACGGAATCCTCGGTAGACGAGTCCGACTCGCACTTAACTGTTTTTTTAAATCTATACATAACGTAGACTATGATTCTCAGCTTACAAACTAAATGGCACGCTTGAATTGAATTTCTTTAGAAATAAACACTAACGAAGTGAAAAGTGTACTTTTGTGTAGAAGAGATGGCGTCCCACTTCATATATGGCTGTGTGGGCACATTGCTACGCAGAATCAACTGTATACTGAAAACTTTTTTTAATTTAAAACTTTATTCATTTAAATATAACAGACAAAACACGCGTATAAAATAATGATATTCATATCAAAAGACGTGAATATCATTATTTGGTCCTAAACTATATATGTTAAACTTTATTTTTATAGTAGAAGGTTATATTAGCTTCACGATTCCGATTTACCGCCGAATACTTCGCTCTGATGTCGAGGCAAAGCATGGCGTTAAGTTCCGTCACTCAACACGCAATGCCTCCAGAATTCAAAGAAAAATCCAGAGAACAGTGTCTTAACACTAGGCTTCCTTCGTCAAGCCTGCTACATGCGTGATACAGCGTGAAGCTGTCATATATATAAGTAGGGAGATATGCATTATATCCATCACTAGTTCCGGAAAATATATATAGTTCCGGAAAACGTAATTAGCGCATTATATTATGCAATATATTACAAATGGCGTGAAGCGAATATTGAAGTGTGTAATGACGTAATTGTAGCAGAAACCTCGTTAAGTAGTTTTGTTTGCAACTGCCGAGCTATATTACTATAAAAAATCTACCCTTGGATGTAAATATTTTCTAAGCGTCTGTGGAATAGCGGCGGTAGAATTCACTTAAAAAACCTTAGGTACTCCATTCGAATTCTATATTGGATTGAAATAAGTATTATCGTTATATATGCTGCTTTCACAACAAATTTAAAACATTTAAATGAATTTAAATCAAGATTTTTATATAAGTAGTTATTTTTCAAGAAAACAGAAATAAGAAATTATTTTTACATATAGGTATCACTTATCACCAACTTTTAAAAAGGACGACAAAGAAGAAGAAGAATTACTTGTGTGAATTTACCTACAGATATACGTGAAATAAACTGGTTCACTACTCTGCGTAGAAACTTTACCTCATAACAAAAAAATAATAAAATATAATTTCTTTATTTCTGAAATACGTAACGTTATCGTTGTTTTCCTTTATGTTTATAGTAGACTTTTATAAGTCATGAAAGTCGTAGAGTTACTTACCGACTTATTCTGATACTGTAAAAGTGTATTGTTTCAGTCGTTATAATAGAGAGGCAAGGAGCGGAAAATATAGTGAAATATATATATTTGCTTTAAAGAAACACTTTTAAAGTGCTTTTCCGACAATTTTTTTATTAGATTTCATAATTTTATTAAAGTTTTATACTGCGTTTTTATTTAATCAAAATAATGAACTGTTTATTAATTATTGAAAAGTTATTTAATTTATTCTTTAGTACAGAAACAAACGTGAATATGCATATAAAACTACAGTAAATTATTATTTTTTAGCAAAAGAGATTTAAAAATCAGTATTTCATAGACAATTTTATTTAAATATTATAATACATTACTTAAAGAACATTTTTATCAGTTTGTATATATATATTTTGTTAGATTATGAAGCAATATTAGTAAATATTATTTTTCCAACAATTGTATACGTGTAATATCTTATATAGCCTAGTTTATTGCTTTCATATAAAGTAACTTTATTTCGATTCAGTTCCTCACTGAGAGGATTAATGAAGTCGTTGAAATGAAACTAGTTACAATTTTTTATTAATTTCCTGTAATTTGATATATTCAGAATTTACAGGTAAACAAGTAGACTCAGTAAGCTATAAATAAACAAAGTAAACGACTTAATACCTAAAAAAATATAATATAACCATTTCCCTAATGGTGTTCTTCATATTTATAGTTGTTTTTCATGTTGTTTTCACTTTTGGGAATTAATTCTAAGTGAAATCCATTACATGATTTACGAAATGAATAAATATAAAGAGAAACGAGAAGATAAATTAACATGTAATTTTTTTCATTTAGCCTATGACCTCAGTTATTGAACTTTGCATGACCTAGATCAGAGCTTAACCTGGAAATTTAAATAGAACTTGGTACGCGTCTCATAATGTTGATGATCTCAGTAGTGCATATGTAGAAGTAAATATGATTCGAATAAAATAAATATATTCCAAAGGATTTTGTGGAAATATATGCTTATTTATAATTTATTTAATCATGTTTGTTTTTAATATTAAAAATAAACTAGTGAATAGTGAATATAAAAAAAATTGTAAATACATGATATTAGAGGTCCTCAAATCTGTGTTATTCTGTTAAGTATAGTTTGGTTAGGCCGATCATGCCTCTCTATCGTTTATTCAGCTCTCTTCCTTGCACACTCGGTTCAGGCGGAACGTGACAATAAGTTATGATTTTCGTACCCATATTGCCACCCACTCCAAATATAATGGATTTTGAAGTCGGTTTTTTTATTATTATTTTTATTTATTGTTTGTTTTATTTATTGTATTATATAATTGCCTTGTAATTGATTATTTTAAAATTTATAATATTTATTTTGCATTAACACAGTGATTAAATTAAATTTATTAGCCTTAGCTTTATTTAAATTAAAAATCACAGAGTATAACAAAAGTTTAATAAGGATACACTTCACAGAGTATAAAACTTTTAACAAGGAGAGTTTATGCAACCGGAGATAATTCTACAAAGTGCGTGAATGAAGTGTTTGTTTTAATATTTTCAGTACAAAAAGTCAAAACAGTTGAGTACAAAATTAATTATGATCTTTTTTGTCTATACCTATTATGAGGTTCGAGCCACATTCGAGAAAATAAAATATTTGATATTTTCCTTTCTTCGCTGCGGTGTTAAGGCAAACCGCGGCGTTTAGATCGGCCAATTAACACATAAATAATTCGGCGCAAAGGGCGGAGTGTCTTACCACAAGGCTCTCTCTGCCTACCCTACTACATGCACGATACAGCGTGAATGTCTATACTATACTATAAATGTAAGAATCTTAATGTTTGATTGGAAATTAGAAATAGGACTAAGTTATAATTAACTAAAGTTGTGAAATTGTTACTTAGAGAAAATGACAGCTTGCAGCTGCAATATTAAGTTATATTGCTGAGTATTACATAATTTCCTTAATATTACTCCTTTAAGTATTATAAACCTGAAGCTTTGATAGCTGACGCATCAAAATGGTTTCGTCTTTTTCAAAAAGAAGGTTCTGTATTCGCTAGCTTATTTTTTATATCTTTCACTGAATTTCTTTGTAGTTTGTGGGCTCATTTTAAAGAATATTTTTAATACATACATACATAGCTTCACGCTTTACCCCTAGCGAAGAGAACGGAGCGCCAAAAGTTTCTTTAAATCGCCTCGTCCACGTTCATCAACCTCCTCATACATGCAATCCCCGGATTGCATGTATGAGGAGGAGTATGAGAACCCCGGGGGGTTCCCCCGGGGTTCTCATACTTTTTACGTGATCTACCTCCAGTATCCTTGATACTGTGTTTTCGAAGGTCAACCGAGGTCTCGCACTACCTCTCTTACCACTCACTGTTCCAGCATAAATATTTTTTGCCATTCTTTCATCATTCATTTGACTCGCGACTCAGCGTTTCGCTTTTACATTAGTAAAGTTTCGCCACTAAACATGCAATTGCAGAATTTAAAATGTCTATGAGTTAAGCATGTTAATATTAGAAGTCATTAAGTACATTTCTAAGCTTACATTGAACAAAGTTTCAAATTATATTTTTTAGTCAATAATTAAAATTTAAATTTAATTTAATCCTTAAAAATGTACGCTTTTTATTAAATAAAAATAGCCAAGTTCATTATCGTGCGGTCTCTAGAGACACATGTAAAATGATCCCTTGGAACCGCTATTACTTTGCGAATCTAAGCCCACAAAGATTCAGATGACAGAGCGGGATTATCATATATTTTATTATGGTTATGTTTTCATATATTTATATGGTCTGACTTAGAAACGGTTCATTTTTATAATAAAACTAGCGGACGCGCGCAGCTTCGCTTGCGTAATTAGGGGTGAATTCTAATAAACCACGAAACATGTGTTCAATGAAATATTTTTAAGAGTCTAAATTTCCAATTTTATAAAAATCGGTGGCGGTTTAAAGATTTTTCCATACAAACTTTCAACCCCTTATTTGCACCCTTAGGGGGTGAATTCTAGAAAACCATGAAACACATGTTCAATTAAATACTTTTAAGAGTCTGAATTTCAAATTTTATAAAAATTGGTGCCGATTTAAAAAATATCTATACAAATTTTCAACCCCTTATTTGCACCCTTAAAGGGAGAATTCTAGAAAACGATGAAATACGTGTTCAATTAAATACTTTTAAAAATCTAAATTTCAAATTTTATAAAAATCGGTGCCGATTTAAATTTTTTTCCATACAAACTTTGAACCCCTATTTCACCCCTTTAGGGTTAAAATTTTTCAAAACCCCTTCTTAATGGATGTCCAGATTACGAAAGTAAACATCTGTCCAAATTTCACGTTTCTACGCACAGCGGTTACGGCTGTGCGTGCATCATCTTACCTCAGTCAGTGAGGACAAGTCCTTTTATATATATAGATAAGTAAGGTAGCCAGAGGAAGCCTAATGTTAAGACATGCCGTTCCCATTAAGACATTTCCCGTGTTACTAGTAACTCTCTCTCGTTATCGTCACTCCCTCGCTACCCAGCTAAGTGATGGATACATCGTGAAGCTAAAGCAAAACCCACAAAAACTGCAGGGAAGTCAGTGATGTGCAGGATTGCATCGTCTACGATACATTATTCTGAGTCAAGTGTTACACTTGTGTAATCTGAGTAAAAGCTGACATATCTAATTACGGGTTTCCTTCTACGTACTATTTGTATGTTAATTCCCTTCAAGCGACTTAGAAAAGGCCCGGGGTAGCTGTTATGTGAAACTTCCTTCGCGGACGAGAAGTTTGTCACGTGATCCGAACAAACGTTTGTGATTATAATATTGCTGAGTTATTTATTTTATTTTTTATTTTTAGATCACGCTGTATATTGCACATAGAATTATAGGCAGAGAGAACTTGATAATTTAGTGTTAAAATACTCCGTTCGCAACAAGACACTTCCCTACTGCATTTCCGCCGAATTCTAGGGATATTGCGTGACAGGAACATGACGCCAGAATGAAGAAGTAAGAATGTTAAATATATCATTTCCTCGAGTGAGGATCGAATCCACAACCCGTCGCGTCTAAAGTTTGTGCTTAGTCACTGTAGTAAGCTTAAAAATAATATAAGACTTCGTTTAATAATCTAAATATCTAATAAATATTAAACATACCTACCTGTGGAGTTGTAGAACCTTTAGAAATAGTAGTAGTTATCATTTCGATCAGATTAATTGCGAACATGCTAACGAGTCGATTAAGCTAATGTGTTACCTGTTTGCGTTTAATAGTCTGGCTTGTGTTGGAATCGATTTTATGACTTTGATGAAAGTTCACGCATACTCATATACTTGTATGCGCATAGGTTGTTTTTGTATGCGAAGAAGTTGTTTTAATTATTTTCTATTAAAATAAAAATAGAGGTTGTCGGTTCGATTTTCACTTGGGTTAATGAATTATTATTTACGAATATTTTCATTTCTTCGCTCTGGTAGCAAGCGCGTCGTTGAGTTCCACCTTTCAAATTCACAATGCCTCGAAAATCCGGGCAAAGGTTGGGAACGGAGTATCTTAACATTAGAATAACAAACGTAATTATTGGAATATGTAAGTACCTAAGGCAGATTGGAAATGTTAAATATTCAAAATTTTCAATTTTAACATTTTCAAATAGACATCTAAATAATGCTTTAGATATCTGTCTACATCCACAGACGTCTAAAGCACTATTTAGAATAAGGTATTTGAACCATTAAATATTAATTTTCCTTTGCTTCAACCAAGCAAATAAAATTATTTATACATATTGCAGCATGAATATCATAAGAATATAATAACTTGGCACCAATTCCAGACTCAATTGCTCCGAATTAATTCCAAAAGTAAAGTAATCAAGAAAGTTTCGAACATTGCAATAAAACAAGTTCCAAAAGTATTGTTTATAACAAGACGAAGCCGCGGGACGTGGCTTATGTCAAACATATAAATGGAAATTGTCGCGATTTAAGTTTCCCGGGCTCCTCATATTGTGCGCCGGTTACGGAAATGACAGTCGAGTGATATAATGGTTGGAAACTTTCGTTTACACGCTCTCGCTAAAATGTATGCTTGAGCTTTAAATTATTTCATAAATAATATACATGATTCCAGTCGTGATGCAGCGGCACAAGCGTCTGTAAATACGTTTATTTGTAGAAATGAAATCTCTGGTGTCGTTCCTTCAAAAAGCGCGTCTATCTCCACCTCAAAGGCCGGCAACGTACCTGTAGCTCCTCTGGTGCTGCACGGGGTCGTGGGCGGCGGTGATCCTCATCAGGTGACCCGAACGCTCGTTTGCCTTGTCCTTTTTCCATAAAAAAAAAACCAACCAGAATTCAACTCCAGAATTCAGCGGAAAATTGAGAAGGAGAGTCTTAACACTAGGATCCTTTTGCCTACACTGCCATGTGTGGGTTAGAGCGTGAAGCTAAAAAATATATATAATTTTACTATGAAAAACATAGCGTATAAATGGATAAACGGTTTCGTTTTATATTTCAAATTATTTTTGTATGTGACGTGTTTGCAATGCAACTGAAGGACGCCACATTGCATGCGACATGAGCTATTAGATTATTTTATAGAACATTATATTTTTTCTGTGAAGTAGACAAGTACCTACTAATAAAATTTTAAATAAAAATACGTTTAATACTTTAATGTATTTTATGTATATTATAATGATTAAGACAACCGGTAGCGTGTGAAGCCAAGTTAACAATAAAAAAAAAGGAAATATATTTTTTACTGAAAAGCTCAATATTGGCTAACAATGCACCGTTAAATCTCCAGCTTAATAAATTAAAATACAAAAAGAAATGATAGAGGTGCGAGGCTGACTCTAAATTTATTTTTATATACATATATATAAAAGCAATTTGTACGTACATTAGCATATTATATTAAAAACTTAGTTATTAAAATTAATATTAGCAAATTATTTTATCTTTTCAAATTTTCTCCTAATTTCTATAAAATATTTCCACTAAATGAATATGTGCAAAGTTTGTTAAGTAAATAAACAACAATGGCGTCAGAAACACCAGTCGGGATGGGACGGGAGCAAATGACGAATTTACGTGGCGCGATGAACTTTCGTCCTCTGGCACCGTCCTTGCATTATTTATACCAATCTCGGACGAGCGCCAGTCGTGAAACAAGACAATGGAGCATATTATGCTCACAATAGCTGGGTTTATTGCCTGCCAACTTGCACCCGCAACCATGAATTCAGTCTTATGCCACCTACTTCTAGATTTGTTTATATTTTATTACGTAAATCTGTGTGTTTGTTTCCTTTATTTGATGCATTATAATGTTAATTAATATATTTTCATTTCATTTTTTTTGTTTCACGCTATATCTCGCATGTAACTGGGTGGGTAGTGCAGTGTTCAGACACTCCGCTCTAGAGGTACAAACATGTGACTGTAAGTAAACACGACAGGTTGTAGGTTCGAGTGTCACAAGAAGAAATGAAATATTTAGTATTTTCATTTCTTCGATCTGGCGACGAGGCAACGTGCGGCGTTGAGTTCCACTACAGCACACTTAATGTCTCTAGAGTTCAGCGGAAATTGGTGAATGGAAGTGTCTTAATGGGAACAGAGTGTCTCAATACTTAACTATGTCCGGGCCACAGCGCGAATATACATTTAAACGCGTAAATCTATCCAACAATAAAGAAATGATGGAACACATTTATCAAATGACTAATAACATCAGATACCTTACACACGAGAGCTGTTAAGCCGGCAAACGTCAATTTCCTTAAACCTAAGGGTAAGAGGAAACTGTACCGCTTCTACGAGAACTGAAGATAAATTTCAAGCAGGCGTCGTCTCATTTACATTGAAAATCGCTTATGTTCGCTGACCGTGGAGTGACATCCCCAGGAGTACCCATTTGCATGTTGTACCAATTACTTTTTACAAGTTGGCTAATTTTGTCTCTCTTTTTAAAATAAATTATCCTGAACATTTTCGTTTGAGTTTCTTAGGCTCGTATTTATAAACCGCTCTCAAGTCTGAGGTTGGTCTTGAGATGCCGTTTTCATTCATGGATGTATAATTTGTGATTAGTTTTTAGAGAATCGTTAAGGATTCCTTTGTATTTTCACGAAATTAATTTACATATGTACTTGGGGTTTCTTTGTAAGTATTTTCACATACCATGATTGAATGAGTATTCTAAGTAGTCTTAGCGATTATTAATTTCAATCGGATTTCACATGAATTTTATAATGTTTCTACAAATAACTTAAAAGCTTTTGTGATGAGGTAGTTTTTACATACATAATGTGAATTTCTCTTGAAAATATATTTTTTGAGATATTACCAAAAGTCGTTTAAGGAATCTAAATAATCATGTTAAATATATATACATAAACAATAGAATATAATTTTTTCTTTCATGTTATAAAATAACTAAATTAAGTATATTTAAAATGTGAATATATATTTCAAATTTAACCTTATCTCAATTCAAAATAAAGTTTGTTGGCTTTTTCAACCACTTTGTTTATCGTTTTATCTTCTCTGTAAGAAGCTGTGTCCATCAAACCCTTCTCATTATAAGCTAAGGAATTAAGAGATTGGCGACTGTTGAGGAGGAACTTTATATAATTCTAGGTAGTTTAATGTTTTGTGATGATTCTTGTATTTTATAAATATATAGGTTATACGTATTTTTTTCTATGAATTGATGAATTTTAAAATAATTAACAAGTGAACAAAAAGAAAAACCGACTTCACGAAACAAACTTAAAAAAATATATATTTTTATAAAGATTTTATAATTTTGAAGGGCACAAAGAGTGATTATCGGTTCGATTCCCACACGACGAAATTAAATATTTCATATTCTTATTTTCTTAGTTGTAGGGTAGAGGCAAAATGCGGCGTTGAGTTTCGCCAACTTGCAATACCACCAGAATTCAGCGGAAAATGCGAAGCGGAGTGTCACAACACTACCCAATCTGCTGTGTGTATCAAAAATAAATTACTAAGCCGACATCTAAACCAAATATAACAGGTATACCGCTATCTCTGTACACATTAAAATCGCTCATGGGCTTTTTGTTATAACGTCAAGAAACGTTATAACATTTCGTACTTACGCGTTTATTGCGAAGTTTCTCTGATGATGAGGGCGTCACAGGAGACGGGGCTGGAGTTTGATAAAAGTTGGAGCACTCCAAGTTAAGATATATCCTTATTTAGGTTAATGTGGGTAGAACAAAATATTTTATTAGGCGACGAAGTGTTAACACCACTCTATACTGAAACATAACGTAAAACAGAAGTTAGATTATATGAATTTGAATGGAGTTATTGTTGTTAGTATGATTTGAATTTATGTATTTAATTTTTTAGCTCCACACTGTATCACTGTATATACTTAACTCTTTAAGACACTCTGTTCCCTAATTTTTGAGGGATTGCGTGTTGAGTGGCAGAAGTCAATTTAGTTCGATTTCCACTCGAGGAACACTTATTTATTAATATTTTCATTTTCTCTTTCTGTTACTGGGGCAAAGCGCAGCGTTGAGTTCCACCATTCAACACGCAATGCCTCAAGAATTTGGCGGAAGTGGGGATCGGAAATGATGATGGGAAATGGGGTATCTTAAAGTTCTCTTGTTCCCTCTGCCTTCCTGATGTGTGCGGGATACAATGTAAAGCTATAAAAAGTGTATACTAATTGCGTTCTATTTAAAAATAATTGTTTCTTGAGGTAATGTACATTTAATCCTTAGCATATATATTTTTCTGGTTAACCACCAGCCATCAAATAGTTATGAAATAGTAATAAGGTTAATATTAAACATATTATTAATAATACAGTTAATGACTAACTGACAGCTGCGGTTAGTACTAATGTATGTATGTACATGCATATTGCACATACTACTGACCAAATCCAACCTAAATCATTGTAAATTGACTAGGAGACGAAGTACATCATTAGAATTAAAGATTAACCTTAATTATAGATTAAAAGTCATTAATATTATATAATATAATTTTATTAATTTTGTATATAATCACTCAAGTGTATTCCACGGGAAGAAGTTGCAGGCATATGCACTCATTTGAAATGAACTACAAGTTTACGTTTGTAATATCTCCATCCATCCATCCATCAGCCTTTCAACGTCCACTGCTGGACATAGGCCTCCCCTAATTCTCGCCACTCCGTCCGGTCCTGCGCTCTTTGAATCCAACGGATTCCCGCTGTCTTTTTAACCGACTTCTGTAAGAAAAGGAGGTTATCAATTCGACTGTATTTTTTTTTTTTTTATGTTTGTTACCTCATAACTTTTAACTGGGTGGACCGATTTTGATAATTTTTTTTATTTGAAAGGTATAGCTTCCCGAATGGTCCCATTTTTTTTTGGTCCATGTCTGACAATGGTATCCATGAGAAAATCACATAAATCTTAAATTTGCATTATGCATGTGCGCGACTAATAGCCGAATAACTCAATGTCGCGCCAACCGATTTTGATGA
This sequence comes from Heliconius melpomene melpomene, assembly GCA_000313835.2. Lineage (NCBI taxonomy): Eukaryota > Metazoa > Arthropoda > Insecta > Lepidoptera > Nymphalidae > Heliconius > Heliconius melpomene. The sequence goes on from HE669968.1 coordinate 13,041, forward strand.
TTCTTTTTTTATTTGAAAGGATACACTTCAAGGATAATTTGGTGAAAGTTTGGTTAGGTTTCGATTATGGAATCCGGAGAAAATTGAGAAAGTTTGTTTTTTTTGGTCAAAAATTAATTATACTGTAATAGTTACAAGCAAAAACTTTTTTAAATTGATGTCAGAAGTGAGATTCCTGATCGTTGCATTTCTTTTCAACCAATCTCAAAAAAGAGGATGTTCTCATTTTCAACCAACTTCAAAAAAAGGGAGATTCCGAATTCACCCGAATACTTTATATGTTTGTTCTTGTCAATATACCAAAATGTAACTTTGCACAAAAAATAATAGCTAATTAAATGAAGTTTTACTTAGAACAATCACAACCACTCGTTGACAACCACTACCACCACCATCACCACTCGTTCAAGAAGCATCATTTTAAGATCTACCCATCACTAAAAATCGTAAAATAAATTAATTTTTAACAAAAACAAAAACCGACTTCTAACAACGAACTAAAAAGTGAAAAATAATTATATAAAGATTTTATAATTTTGAAGTCGGTGTCAAACTAACGCTACAACACCTTTACTACAATATCTAATT
>HE669969.1:0-25531 GCA_000313835.2 Heliconius melpomene melpomene
GATGCGATTAGATTCTCCGTCAATTACGAGTATATTCTTTCTAGGAGAACCTTCTTTGTAACTTAGATGCCAACATACCGTCCATAGAAAGGAAGCCTCTATCCGGTCTCCTCTCGAACATATCTCATGAAAAGAAACAGATTGTCGAATTATTATATCAAGATATTATAAATCCTAAAGGAGTATCCTGGAACGATGTTAAAGGACTGGAGAGCGCTAAAAATATATTAATGGAGTCTGTCGTTTTTCCAGTAAGGTAATTTGGTTTTATGTTTTTTCCAATTTCGATTTTTTTTTATTCTTTCACAGGCTCTAAAGAGCTAGAATATGTAAATACTTCATACTCCCGGGAGGGGATCGAACCCACAATAGTCGCGTTACAGTTACACTCACACTCTTGCACCCCTAGGTAAGATTTTTAATTAATATTTAATTTTCTTATAAGAAAATTTTCTTTGAAATAACTATCAGCAAAGGTTTCATTCAAAGCTCATTTGCATTTAATACGTTTAAGTGAAGAGTAATGAATGCGGCTCTAATTATTTTGATGAAGACGCTCCTAAGGCCTTTAAGCTTTAATTCATTAAAACTTAAACTTAGGATACTCTTCTTGTAGATTTTTTTAATGATAGCATGGTGCCTATGCTATAGAACTACTTTAACGTAACATTGGTGGAAGTAAGGGAATTAAAATATTTAATTCAATAATTAGGGGAAAAGAGAACTTTTCTATAATAAAAAACAGTAGCTGTATGCCATATCCCGTAGAGGTTAGTCCCCAGGGTATTTAGAGAGAATCTGGAAACATAGTGTTGAGACATTCCATTCCCATTAAGACACTCCTGTTTCCAAGCCAAATTCTAGAAGCATTGCTTGATGAGCGGCGGAATTCAATACCGTGGTTCGTCTCGTTACAAGAGCGAGGATATATAATATTAACTAAATAACTTATTTCTCAAATGAAAATCTCAGATATTATTATCCCAGTCCCATTAAAAAAAATATTTACACCATATGAAGCATCATTCAGGTTTTAGACACACCTATCTCTCCAGATATCCGGAACTGTTCACTGGACTCCTGGAGCCCTGGCGCGGGGTGCTCCTGCACGGCCCCCCGGGCTCCGGCAAGACTCTCCTGGCGCGCGCCGTGGCAGCGGAGAGCGGGTGCACGTTCTTCAACGTGACTTGTGGCACCGTCGTCAACAAGTGGAGGGGCGAGTCGGAGAAGATCATTAAGGTGATATTGATTTAGTTTAGTTTTTATGTTTTGAATTAAATGTTTGGATATTAAAGTACAAATATAGTGTATATTTTTACTTGTAAATTGTACACTTAATTAAATAATGGAATATCTCAAAAACAACATTTAACATATTTATAATTGTTGTTTTTGAGATATTCCCATTTAGGATGGTGGCCATCATAACTATAATTTTTAATAAGATTTTTGCTATTTTTTTCTTCAGTAATATTATAATCTCGAAACATGTGATATATCGATTGAAACCCTTCAGTACCTAAAAGACGAGGTGAAAATTATTACATTTAATAATTTTCCTCTATCCTACAGGTTTTATTCGAAATGGCATCATACTACGCCCCATCAATCATCTTCATAGACGAGGTGGAGACGCTCGCGAGCGAGCGCGGCGGAGAGCACGAGGCCTCAAGGCGCCTCAAAGCGCAGCTGCTCGTCGAGCTCGACGGTATTACTCAGAGGGACGGGATTGTGTTTCTGCTCGTTAACTCTAATATGCCGTGGTAAGTAGAAAAAAAACTGACTTGACCAGCGGGGGTTCCGTACCAATTTTATGATTGTTGATCATCGGGAACTTGACCTTAAAAGTTGGCCAACTTGTTTGCAAACGTATGCACTCATCTTGGCCGGATAGACATACAGAGGTTTATAAAAAATTAAATAGAAATTTAACTCATCAACAAGAAATCCATAAGAAATAGAAGAAAAGGAATAAAGTAATATTGTCTACAAGTACATATCAGGAACAATTTTTATAATTTTCAGGGAAATCGATTCAGCCATGTTACGGAGATTAGAAAAAAGGATATACATACCACTACCGGATTTCAAAACAAGAGTGGAACTTTTCGAAACTTTCCTAAGTTCGAAAAATATAGAGTTAATACCGGAAGTGAATTTTGAGGAATTGGCGAAAAAAACTGATGGGTACTCGGGAAGTGATGTGAAACTTGTATGTAAAGAGGCTTTAATGGGTAGCGTGAGGAAAATGTTACCTAATATGGATAGAAGTAAGTAATTTGAGTCTCATTTTCCTAGACATTGCGTGCCGCGATTTGTCTACTTACCAGAGCAAGGTAATGAAAATAATTAATTCCCCCCAGTGGGAATCGAACTTATAAACGTCGCGTCGTGCTGGCTGTCAGCTACGCAATTATATTAAAATTCACTCAACGTACAATGTCTTAAAAGCTCGGAAAACGGAGAGCGGAGTGTTTTATTTTTTGTGTTATATATTTACAGGCTCTTCAAAGCGAAAAGAAAAGATATCTCTCTCAGATATTCTCACAGCGATAGAGAGAACGAAACCTGTGTCTAAGAACTTGGCGAAGAAACATGAAACATGGCAGAATGAAATGGGTTCATCATAGAAACACAGTGGTTAGGTATATAATTTTTGGGTTTTTTATATATTAATCGTGGATTCGAATCTCCTAATATTCGTTGTATTATGACAAGTTGTCAAGATTTCCGATGAATAAAATGTTTATATTTAACATGTCTTATTTTGTTTTTTTTTTATATTTTGCATTTACAAGTATATTTAATTGTCTAGGTAATTATTAAATCCATCACGTGATTTTCAAATAGCGAAACTTTTATAGATTGAATAAAATATTTTAAAAGAAGAAGAGTTAAGTTCCGAAACCCAGGTTACCATTTCAACTGAAAGTGAAGTATCATAACACTACTTTTTTCTGCCTCTCCTGTAATAGATGGCCTAAAAAAAAGGAAGTGGAATACAGACATTCGACAATAACATACTTATCTAATATTAAAATGAAATGTCTAAAAGATCTACTAATATGATATTTAAAATGCATTTTTTGATAATCTTATCAAAACATTATGTTGTTGTTTGTCCTTCGTTTAGAAGAAGTGGAGAACGGTGAGTTTTTACACTAGGGTCTACTCTACTAACTAAATATACTTAGGCATTCTAGGAAAGTAATTCTAGTATTCAAATTAATTGATCTCAAGAACCCGCTAGAACATATTTATGAATATTCATCCAGCTTTGGCGAATGTTAAACGGAATCCCTTACAAGCAAATCCCTCTTGTAGAATTGGAACTTCCACTTAAACCCAACTAACACTACCTATTGTTCGTAATAATTTACTTAATGTTTCTTATGAAATAGATTGGTTTGGCAAATTTATATATTCTTTAAATACTGTATTTACTTATATTGCGACAAATTATTTATGAATTTCATTTTTCTTTTCTACTCACATCGATAAAGAACGAAACTTGTGTCATGGAAAAATGAAATGAGTTTGGTTTGATAGATTTGGTTTTCGTATAACCATAATTGTCGTTTGTATAAATATATGTCACAGCGTAGTCGTAAAACTCTCGACCATAATCACGAAACTGGAAAATTCTCATCTTTTAATTAATAAAACATTAAGTTTTGAATCATAACTTACTTTATATAAAATTGATGCTAAGAGTATAAAGCTGAAGAGTTTATTTAGTAGAACATGTTAATCTCAGGAACTATAGATTCGAATGGTAAAGAAATGCAGTATTCAACATACAGCATTTCTCGAGGAAGTATATTAAAGGATTGCGTTAATCGAAGTGTCCCACTGTACTTAGCTTTGCCTCGTTACCAGAGCGATAATAAAGGTAGGATAATAAAATGCAACACGATATAGACTAATTGATTTAATTGCTTCTAAATTAACATTTCCTCTATATAAAAATTTAAAAATATTATAATTTATACATACAAATACAATACACAGCTCAATTCCTATAATACTTTAAATATAATAATTATTATGTTAACATAAACAAGGAACATTTACTACAGATTGATATACTGAAGATTTTTTTTATGTTATAAAATCATTTCTCATTGACTAGAAAAGAGCCAGCTTTAGTAGACGCTTATGAAATATGTTTTTTTTTAATGTCCGATTGTCTTAGATAGCTTAGAAATTAATATAAAAATCTGAACAAATAAAAAAAAATAACTTAGGATTGATTAACATATAACTAAAATAATATATTTTTTTCACAGATAATATTATGACTTACGAAAACCATTTTATATTTTAACTTTTAAGAAATTATAATATTTTTTTACTGTGATTGTGATACAATGATTTTGGCACCGACAAGAAAGGCATCTATGTGTTATAAAAATATTTTTTTCCTATTAGTACATACTATAAGATGCAAAAAGTGCTTAAATTTTTCTTCTAAACCTATCTGTAATTGTTAATATAAATAATAACTAATGCTAAAATAATAAGAAATAAATTAAAAATACAGACAAACACATAACCTTGAAGTTAAAGTATGTATATATTATGTACAATGTTAGTGTTTTAATCAAAAAAATTTATTTACCATTGAATGTCAATATTTACTAATACTAGTTAAAGTATGCATCTTTATTAGTATTGGTAAATATTAATATTCACTATGCAATCTAATACTAGTATTGAATCTGGAGACCTTACAATTTTAAGAAAAAAAATTTATAAAGATGATTTACTTTAAAGCGGAAGCGTCGGATATTATGTATGTGGTTTCAACAATTTTATGAAACCCGAGTAAAGTTAAAAAAAAAGAAAACGGAAGGTCGTCTCCTTGAAGTAAAAATGTTCAAAGACATTAAAATAAATAATTTATTCTGCTTAACGTATTTTGATTTAAACACTGCTCTTCTTTATATTTTTTTACAAATGCTACTCTTCATCTCCAATGACAATAACTCTTTAAGACTAAAACTAAAGAAAAAAAACTTGAAAGGAAAATATTCTATAGCATTGATTCCTATTCCTTTTTTGATAAAATTCTTCAATAGATATAATCAAGTATTATTTTAATAATTATTTAATGCTTTTTGGTGGATATTATTTATATAGACACCATCAAGAGATATTATAATATTAAGGTTTATTTAAAGTTTTTTATTTGTTTCTCTTGTTATCCTCATTAACTTTACCCTATTGTTGCACATTTAGAATCATAATTATATTAATTAAAATTCATAAAACTTTAATTTTGATAGAAACTGACAATAAAAAGCCAAAATGGATAATTTATATAAGATTTTTATTTTAAAAGAGAGGCATATAGCAGCAGGCAAGTGTGCGACTGTAAACCCGACAGGTTGTGGATTCAATTCCCACTCGAGGAAATGAAATATTTAAAACCGTAGTTTAAGCCCGTAAAATAATATTAAAATTAATTTTAAAAATCCTACCAAGTTGTAAAATCTTTAATCCGTTTTTTGAAACAATATATTAGCAGCCATTTTAAATCTGAGGGCATATTTGAAATCTATTGATTTCGTATCACTTGTTCAAATTCAAATTAATTTATATTTCAAAGATACTTTGAAAAATATTAATTTATTAAATCACAGACTAAAACATTTACATTATGTTTAAACATTTAAAATAGTCCAAGAGGCGGCATGAAAATATCTATTATTTTATATCGAATAGAAAATCAATCATAATATGTAAGTTTAATCAGTCGAGAAATTAAATATTTAAAAATTTATTAATATATACGTTACATACATAGCTTCACGCTTTATCCCTAGCGAGGTGGTCACAGAGAACGGAGCGCCAACAGCTAGTCTCTACATACCTCTTTCGCCTCGTCCACTTTGATCGACCTCTTCATACATGCCATTCGTGGGTTCCTCATATATACGCTTTATTCAGATAGTTCTCACTATAAGAAAATTTTAGAAGTTTTTTTAACTAGTCACCTCTGTACAATTTGTGTTATTTAGGTCAACATGGCGGAAGTATTTAAATTATTCAACAAATACTTTTCATAATTTTTTATCTAGTAGAAGTAGCTCATTTGATATGTTGTAAAAATTTTTAACAAAATTAAAAAAAAAATACTGATTCTTTATTTTCATTTTGCATATCTAGCTGTTGTTAGGATACATTCAACACAATAAGAGGAGAGTGGAGTACCTTAACATATGTTACATACTTTACCAAATATTCTTTATTAGAATTTTTAATAAAACAATTTTTCTATATATTTCAAATATTTAAAGTGTAATTCCAAATTTTGTGTGTTAATCAAGGTAGAAATATATACAGAACATAAGAAAAGAAAAAACAAAACTTGAAAAATAACCGAGGTTAATAGTTCATAATCTTTTCCTACTCAACCAAACTCTATATACAGTCTAACAAAAATTTAAAAAAAACATCAATATTACCCTTACAAAAAAACATACATACAAAAAAATGACGGCCTTCAGTTTCGTCATATCTCTTTAATTACTCCTATATATAAAATATAATAGCTGGTATCTGCCCATCTTCTACGGACGTGCCATTATTATTTCCCGCAGCGTAGGAGAACTGAAACACTACTTTCTCTCCGTTATTACAGTCTACGGTCACACGCCGTAAGCCTCTTGTGCCGTAATATGAATCTGTACCCTGAAAAAAAAATTATGATGTATAATGTGAGACCATTGTTACTAAATGAAAATTATACAAAACATATTTAGTATTGTTATTGTAACTAGCTAACTAGCTTAAATTTGTTGGTATATTATACTGAAATTATACAAAATCATTAGGTTCCACCACTCAAGGAAATGAATTATTTACATTTCGTCGCCCTAATTTGAGATATTGCGAGACAAGTAGCGAAGTTCAATATCGGTGTTAACAGTTAGACAACTAACACTCAGCCACAATTGCCTTAAATATATACATAAATACCTTAAGTTTGGCACTAGCAATATATGAAGTATTCGGTAGTATTTCCACAGGTTCTTTGAACATGGCGCGGAATGTGTCGTCGGTGCCGTCACAGCAGAACGTCGTTGTGTTGGAACCACATACTTTTTTGGTTGCTAAGTGGATTATCTGTAAAAATATGTTTACATTTTTTTATATAACACTATAGAGTAGAATGATTTTTTGTGCCTCAATATTTTTATAAAACGATGAACAAGGAACTGAAATATATCAAAATATTTCATTTTCTCAAGTGGGATTCGAGCCCATATGTCTGTCGTACTTACAGTTACAGGTTTGAGCCCCTAAACCAGGACTGGTCTCTAAAAAAATATGATAATAAATTCAAATTTGCTGCAAAGATTTGAACTAGTAACCATCACCGTAGACTAACATGCAACAATTACGTTAAAGTCAAAAAAGCACAGTGTCCTTATTAATTTCACTATATTTTAATACTCAGTAATAATAAGAAGACCAGACACTTACTTGCAAGTGAACTTCATACTCGGTTGGTCCAAAATAAGATCCATAAAGTCCGAATCCCACCACAAAAATTCTCTGATCCACTGTAAACCTAATCCTATCAGTGGTACCACTATACCCCCAACGGGATTCAGTCTGTGAGAACCTGTTCACAGTTAGCTCTTTGCCAGTCATACAACATCTAGGCGTGTCCAAGAATCCCACATTCGGCTTGGGATTAACAGTAAAATATAGAAATAATTGGACTATTTCTCTGTCATCGAGTAGTCCACTTTGGGCAGGACCCATTGCAAATTCCTCTACTGACATTAGGGGAAAACGTATCGCGTGAAAGGCCCTCCCTAATACCATTCTCTGGTTATTTGGAGTTACAGGCAATTGTCGACGTATACATTCAGCTTCAGACCATCTCAGTACTGCCGCAAATATTTTTGCTTCACGAATTCTTAATGTATCCCTGGAAAATATATTAAAATATGGTTTTCTATGTCCTTGATTAATATTTAATAGTTTTAAGAGAATATTTGTAAATGCGGCAGTTGTGTGTTGTGTGATTTTCATTTAAGTGGATGAATTATTTACATTTCCTCTGGATAATAAGCCATTCAATTCAAGTCAAATTACAATGTAATACTAAAATGGCACAAAAACACTCATCAAAGAAATATTGTGTATCAAATGGTAGAATAAAACAGTATACTTTGTCACAAGCATACAAACACAAATCCTGTCTCCAAAACAGAAAGAGTGAGATTTGGACCTCTACATTTTGGATTGTTTCAAAAAGTTGCAAGTTCAATTCTGTTAGTTTTTTACTAACTGTGTCATCTTACCTATTTCATAATTATTTAATCAACAGAATAAGGAAAATAAACTGTATGATGTTTAATATTTCTGATGTGTTCTTATTGGTTCATACTTAATGTAAAATATCTAGATGATGCAATCATTAAGTTAAATAACTTTTAATTGATATGAAACTTTCTAAACTGATGTAATATATATTAAATATGTTTTTGTTTAATTGAACAATTAAATCTTTAATAACAATAGCTTACATTTTAATATTATTATTTTTTAACACAATTTAATACTGGAGATCAGGACATTGTATATTAGAGGGTAAAACACTGTGCTTTGTTTACTGGTATAAGAAAATTAGTAATTTGTAGTAATTCTTCTTAAATGAGAATCAAACCCACAACCACCACATTTAAAACAAAATACTATCCTACTATATAGGAAATTTTAAATACATACCTTTCTAAAACAACATTCAATGTATCTTGATCGATATCAGTAAAACCTTCGGCATTTAATGCATCTGTAGTATTCTTATCAATCATTTCCAAGCATAATGCAGCTAACTGTGGCTCATCAAACAGCCTTGCTTGGGTTAAAAGTAAAAATGCATTATCCGTACCAAGATTGCTTTTAAGAAAGTCCACACAATGCTCTTCTAAAGCAGCAACTGCATATTTCTTAGCTGTGTACAAAGTAGTCATGACACTTTCTGGCCCAATTCTGACTTCATCTGAATATAAAAACTTCAATAAATGTAAAAATGCTGCTGGTTCCACATCAGGTAGCTCCACTTCTTCAGATTTAGTTGCTAAAACTCCATTGAACATAGCATCGAACACTGCACTACCAACTGACAATACAAATTTATGAGCAGGTATCACTTGTTGATTTGCATCTTTACCCACAATAAAGTGGACATCTGACAAAATTTCATTATTAAACAAGAAAGACAAACGTTCCTTCACAGTTGTTTTCGTAGCTTGCCAGTTGTGTAAACGACCGCCAGTGTTATTCGACGGTTGTAGATTTTCTATTGCGGAAGAAGAAGGCATTGGTTCGTTTGCGTGACCGTTTTCTTCGTCGATATGGCTTCCTTGTCTTGACTGTTGGTTAGACGGCAGCATGTTCTGCGGTGGCTGTTCTTCTCCGCCGTTCTCCTCGAGCCTCACGTTAAGTAATCTAGATATAATATTGTTCTTTGAACTAGAAGCCATAACGTCGGTGGGATGTTTAACAGAACATATCACGGAAAGCCGGTAGTTTACGAAGATTCAAGCGTAAATGTTAAATTGTACTAATAACCGCATGGATTGAGGAAGAGTAAACTAAAATTGATTTATTAGCGCAATTAGTGTCCTATGTTTATGTATTTATTTAGACTAGGACAATGAAGTCCGCAACGAAAATTTCTTCTATTTGACATTTAAAACATTGACATTTGACATTAAAATAAACATAGATGATACGTTACTTTTTTGGTGTCTGGTTTTATGTCATCGAACAACAATAAGCAACTTGATAGCATTTAAAAAAAAATATTCTATTAATAATATTTTATCAAAAGAAAGGGAATAATTTTCACATTTTTTTGTCTGTGTCATAAGTAACTGTATTAACTTTTTTACTCACCTCTAATGATTAAAACATATTTTAAAAATACTACTATTTTATGTTATAGTCTCCCTTAAAATAGATCAAAATATTATGCGGAGGTCTTACTATTCTATGTCACAATAAATGTCTGTAAAAGATTTCCCTTAAAAAATACAAATAAAAACTATGTGATAAATTTGAAAAGATTTTCTTTTAAATATTTTTTGTTCAATTTAATATATTATAAAGTAACGTAATATAAGGGACAAGGAAAGGATTAAAAAAAATGACATTAAAAGCTGCTTATGATACTATACATAACTTTTAGAATATATTTTTAGATTTTCTTTCACTATTATTACTACTTAATGTCTTATTAATATTGTCAATACTAAATGAAACAACGAACTGACGTAGTTTTTTTAGTATAACAATATATAGATCAATAAAGACTTATAATTGAACTACTAACTTAGAAAGTAAAAATATGAAAATAATATGAAATCTCTCGATAAACACATTATTGAATAATGAACAAACAAGCCAAGAGTATTTCAAATTTATTAAATAAACAGGGCTTTCGAGTGCACTTTAGAAAATTGAAAAATATCGACAAGTAAAAGTATCCCTCAATAAAAGACTATGAATAGCTACGTACATATATTGGAGGCATAATGCTGTGTTCAGAAGCTGAGCGGGTGTAAAGCAAAGATACGCGAAGCGTTGGCTTTATTGCCATTGAAACTACTCTCTGTTGATCCCCGTAGAGCTACAAATAAATAGAAATGAATGGAAATAAAAAAAAAATCTTATTAAACACATTCTTCTATTTTCATATTGAAACAAATTATTTAATCAGATTATTGAGATATATATATATATATAAAATATATATGTTTTTCAAAATGGGAGTTATATTAAACATATTTACTTTTTAAAATACAACTTTTCTTGACATTTATAGTCTAAACTACACATACATTACATTATAAAGCCTTTAATAAATACATTACATATACATTTAATAAATACATTATAATAGATTGTCCAACTATTTAATACTCCCTTACATATTTCGTACGTCATTGGAGACACGCACGCGCGCGACGGTCGATCCAGCTAACAGGTGCTTGCCCGGCAGTCGAACTGTTGCCTTCGACAAGGCAACCACTCCCAATTACATCAAAACCCTAAAGCTACCATGAATATGCGTATTATGACAGACTGACGTGGTTATATATTCACAAAACGCTTTAAATTAACACAGTTTTAATATAAGCCTGATAGAATTAAGATAGTAAATTTGTCAATCCACTAGTTGCATTTAAAGATCAACAGGCGCTATTAAACAAGTTCGTGATTTGATATATCTTTAAAATTGTATTTTAACGTTGCCCTATACTATACTATTGTTAATATTTCTAATGTCTATTTACTATATAAATTCTATTGACGATAAATAATTATGATTTACTTTTGGAATAACGTAAAGTAATGTGTTTTGGTGCGAGAAATCAATTTGGCACGGTTGAACGTGAAAATGATAAGTAAAAACACTATGTGGCTGAAGACAAACGCACTGCAGTAATATTAATGTAAGTAAGTGCTTAATTTTTATTTACTAACAAATATGCGTTAAATTTATTATTTGTATTATTAGGACACTACGAAAAACAACGATTTATCTAGAGTGCAGCATTCGTCTTAATTTAAAAGTTAGTTTACTTAAATATTTTATTTTATTATAGCTACATGCTGTATTCCGTGTTAGGCAATGTTTACTGTTTGAGTGTTGGCTTCAGGATCTTTTCAAATATATTTATTTAGAAAACAATATGAATTTATATATTTTAAGCAACAAGCTAGCTTAAAAAATATATTTAAATAAAATAATAATCAAGCTCGAACAAAACCAAAATCATTTAAAACAAACAGTAATTAATTTCACATAAACTCATTTCGGAGCTTAATAAGACTTAGGTGTGTGCTCTACGTCGACCTAAAAACACGATGGTTGAGGGTTTGATAACTCTAAGACATTAATTATTTTCATATCTTCGCTCTGATAATTCTCTTGAAAATTGCGCGGAAAGTGCAGAACGGTGATTCTTCAGATTAGGTTCCTTCTGCTTGCGCTGCTATGACCAATATATAGCGTGAGACTTACACTCTTTAATTGAATCACAACCATTTAGTCACTCGTTATGCTGCTGTGTCACAATGGCCTTAACAAATGTGTATTTAATAGATATTGTTAACTTTTTCTATGAAAACAGAAAAGTTTTCTTATTTAACCCCATACATAAGTTATCTTCCCTTGGGTATATAGAGCCAAAGGTTTTAGTAGAACTATAAAATACAATATTCAGTAGAACGGAGTACATACAGACTACGAAAGTAAAGCAGATAGTCTAATGTATTAAATATTGCACTCCTTCGTGGAATATTTGAATTTTCTTTAAATTAAATATTTTTAGGATGCAGGTAATTTAATATGAATAAATGTAAATTATTTTTAATTTGTTTTTTATGTTAGTAATGACCGCCCGCAACCTCGTTTGCGTAGACTTTAATCAAACTTTTTAATTTAAAATTTAGTAATTTTCCGCTCCCGTAGGAGTTTTAGGAAATGCTTTCTTGGCGTGCCAAATTACAGCGTTCTACGCCGTGCGCATCTGTCCGTGATTTATTAACGGAAGAGTTTGTTTTCATTTCAAATTCGACTTTATATACCGTAGACATATGTAGATGTCCCAAAACCTTATCTTCATATATTCTTGCATTATAATTGTTCAACATAAAACAACAAAAAAACGGTGTTGCCATTGGACAAAAAATATATAAACATTTTTTTCTAGGAAAAACATGCTGAGCCCCAAAATTCAACGAGGCGTCCGTGTGAACGAAGGTCAACTACTCGCGCTGTCTGACCGAGCCCAGCACGACCACTCACAGGTAACCACAGAAAATACTCGTATATTATATTTACTAGCTTTTACCGTGGCTTCGCTCCCGTTCTCGAGTGGAAGAATAAATGCGAGGTTCCTTTGATTGTAGGTACCGTACGAGGTACCTACCGTAGTGGATTCTATAGAAACGGCTGACATGATGTAATATATGCCTTTAAATGGACTATCCAATACCAAAATAATTTTTCAATTCGAAGCAGAATCTTCTGAAATCTCTGTGTTTAACCAGTAATTCAAACAAACTCTTTTATTTTATAATATTAGTATAGAAGTATAGATATTTTAAGATAATTTCTACAAATATTAAGACATCATGGCGCAGTGGTCACTACATATGTCACTATATATACGATGGCCGTTCGAATACACTGACATTTTTTAATATTTACGCATTTTCCTACGTATTTGTCTTGTAGGACATTAACATTTTTGTTTTCGCGATATCTGGAAATTTGGATGAAAGTGGAGAACGGAGTGTATTAACACTGGGATTAGGTATTATTTGGGAAAGATTCGTGAACCTGAACTAAAATCTATTTTTTTCTTCATTTATTTGAATGTAATAAAATATATTTAAAACCGATAAATCTTTAAACGGAGTTTAACTTGGATAGGGAAGGGATTTAAATATAACTGCAAAGTATAGATTTCATGTTAATAAGCTTGCATTTCTACCTATTTAATAAAGCTCGTAATTGAGATTATAAATTAAATTTGAAAGTTATATAAATTTATTATAATTTGGATAATATCCATTTTTTTTTATATATTTAGTAGTAAATTTGCATATTCTTTAGCTTCCCACTGTATCCTGCGTGTAGCGTCGCGGCACGACTGACAAGAAAAGTTTTCGAAAGTTTTTCCATAATCCTCGTGGAGAGTGGACGACGTTAGCACTAATTTCTAGATTCGAGCGGAAATCGAACCCACAATCGTCGTTACAATCGCTATGCCGCCACTCCACCGACGGCCTATACTTTACTCCTTACCCTATCCATGCCGTGTTATATAACAAAGCTTATCCAATTAACGTCGACTGCTAACGTCGTTGCCTTCTTCTAATGCGTTCAAGAGTTTTCTAATCTTATTTTAATTAGTATGAAAATAGACGACCCGAGCCTTGTTGCAATGTATGTATGCTTGTATATTATACCTGCGTATGTATATGAGATGTGAGGTCGTTCTGGCGCAGCGGTACAAAGTGTGACTGCAAAGTTCTAGGTTCGATTCTCAACCGTGGATGATTGATATCATTTCTCCCCTCTCGCGATACGATAAAGTACGGTGTTGCACTAGGTTACCGCTGCCTATCCCGCTATATGCGGGATAAAGCGTGTAGGGTAATAACTTTGATCTTTATTGAGTTACTTTGTTTATTTTAATCGAGTTCATTACTAGTATAGTTTTCACAAAAGTTAGTAATTACTTCAGTCTCATAAAATATGATTTATAGAAATTTTCCTTTATTCAACTACACGCATATTTCGCATGTATATAATAGTAATTTCACCATTATTTAAAATAATAAAGTTTTTGTAATATAAATATATTTTTTTTATTTTGAGTGAGACCACGTTTGGTCTAATTATACAACGAAAATAAAAATAGTTTAGAATATAAATATTGAAGCGAGTGTAAACGGACCTTGATAGGTACATAGCGGGTATTTACTTGTTAAGATATTGTTTATAATCTGTAATTTTGATTATGAATGATATTTTATGTTGCCAAAATGTCACGTCAGTCAGAGTCAGTGGGTCAAATTTGTCACGTCGAATTCTATTTATTCTTTTAGAACTGTTATCTCTGTAAGTATCGATCACTAAAATAAAATTTATTTATGCAAGAAGTTTTATTGTTTCTGAGATAGAGAAAATGAAGGATAATTATAAAAGAGAGCAGTAACGCCTTGGGACAAGTGTTTTTAATTTCATACTTCCCCACGTAATACGGAATGGAAAACATTAAATTTCGTTATTTTTCGCCTTAAGTGATGAAACCCATCTTATCATGCGTCATATCAAAACATAATTATTTTTTTTATATAAGAACGTTTCTCTCAAATTTAGCCACTCTCTTCTCTTGACACCAGTTGCAAATAGATTATTTATGTAGTACAATGAATCATACACATAGGGTAACTGACTAAATTTGTAGTTCAAAAACTCATATATGGGTGGATGGTCCATTTTTACTATAAAAATTAAAAAAAAACCTTGAAACCTCATGAAAAATACCTACCTCTAGATACCCACATGCGTATATAAAATTAAAGCTTATGATCGTATACAGTTAAATACGTGCCAACTGATGCCATGATGTCTTGCTTACTGAAGTAAGTCTTAATAATAATAATAATAAGATATATTTTTTTTATCGATATCGTATCTTTCGTTATGAATTAAGTAAGTTGAAATCCTCTTAAAATCTTTTAAATAGTAATAATATCAGAAAACTTGGATATACGCCGAAGTTCAGAAAACCAAAAGTTTAAGGCTTCTCAAGTAAGATAAGAGTTAGAACTCAGGAATTGGTACCTCGAGGGCGGGATCACGATAACTGCTGTTCTGGACTAACTGTTGCTGAACTTTATCATTTATAAAGATGGAATAAGATGAAGATTATTTGGCTAAATTGTAGGGAAAATAAAGGTTATTCATCAGGCTTTTATGTGGAATTATGTTGCTAATATTATTGATGACACATGCCTATAGTTGACAGTGACCGCGGTGATTGTGGGTTCGATCCCCATATAGCGGATTTTTTTTCATTTTCTCGTTCTGGTAAAAACGGGCAACCGCGGCGTTGAGCTTGAAAAGCAGCAGCAACAAAATTGGCTTCAAGTGGGAAACGGAGTGTCTTACCACTAGGTTCCCTCTGCCTACCCTGTTACATGCCGGATACAGTGTGAAGCTAAAAAATATAAATACCGTTAATAAAATAACTAACAGCATAATATGAAACACATTTTCGATTTAAACTAGATATTTCCCTTTTTAAATAAAAAAAACATTATTATATGACAATTTATGTTAAAAATGTAGTAATGTATTAATTATTAATGTTTTTTTCTGCATGCAGCATGCAACACCCACGTATAGCAGGGTAGGTAGACTAAACCCTAGTGTTAAGGCTCTCCGCTTTTGGCTTATAATGCATGCAGTGGCGCAAATCAATGCTGCGCTTAGTCGTTTTAAGAGGAGAAATGAAAATAATTTGCATATAATAATTTCCCTGTGATTAGGGTTTCCTGGTGGGAATCGAACTCATAACCATCGCTTTTTCCGTTACATTATTTCACTGCGCCACACCTGCTCCTAGTAATTTGATATTTTTTTCAGCTTCATGCCTCATCCTCATTGTACTCCTGCACATAGCAGGGTAGGCAGAGGAAACCCCCGACTAATTATAATAACGACGATTCATTTTACAAAAGCCGTTGTAACACATTTAACTTTTTTTTTCTTTGGCTAGACCAAATTCAAAGCTGTTTCACCATCTAACATTCCATATCTTTGAGGGAGATTGAAAGTTCTATTTGCTCTGGCTATCTAGAAATAAAAGGAAAAATTTAGAAAAATGATGATTATTATTATACAAGTTTTTATATTTTAAATATATCTACATAGGTAGTTTTTTATTCATATAACCCTTACAAAAGGGCAAAACGTACGCAGAGAAAGCCTATTTCCACTTTCAACAAGTATATCATGTCCACTTTACGAATATTTATCCTTTGTTTCAAAGAGGCGCGGGTTCGAGTCCGAGTTACGTTCAATTTATTATACTTCTAAATGTTTTTCTTGTTTTAGACTGTGAATAACAGGATGTTACTACAATAAAAATGTTAAAATATTTCTTAATGATTGAGTTCACAACTCAACACTGATAGATATTTGTATATTCTAGTTTCTATTCAAAATAAAACAAACCGTTAAAATCACTCACAAAATGTCGATAGTTGAGCTTTTATTTTATAAACATTCAATTGAATTTCGCGTTTCAATTGGAAATTTGTTTATTACTTTTTTATTGATTTCTATTCACGTTTTTTTCTAATTAGAACAGGATACTACTATAAGAAAGCTTAGTGATTAGTCACTACGTTTTTCGTCCACTGTGTGGTCATTGCATGTTGAATGTTTATCTCAAGCCGCGAGTTTCTAGATTATAGGTCAAGAAAATAAAAATTGTAAATATAATTTCAAATTCAATCAAAAAATAAGTTAAATGTGCCACAACAGTTATTTAAATACTTTACTTTTTTTTCAATATGTATCTTC
This sequence comes from Heliconius melpomene melpomene, assembly GCA_000313835.2. Taxonomy (NCBI): domain Eukaryota; kingdom Metazoa; phylum Arthropoda; class Insecta; order Lepidoptera; family Nymphalidae; genus Heliconius; species Heliconius melpomene. The sequence goes on from HE669969.1 coordinate 17,138, forward strand.
TAAATAAAGGTCTACGACAAATGTGTAGACTACGTTGTCGTAGCTGACGTAGTCGTAGCTATCTAATACTAAAAATAGGCTACTTGACTCATATATACATTGAAGGAATATTTCCCATAATTTTCTTGTATAAAAGTTGTCTTTTTATTGTATAAAAAAACCAAGGGAAGTGAAAAATTCTATTTAGAATGTGTATTATTATTTTTATGTAAAACGTCCAAAAAGCTATTGACCAATAATAAGCAAGAATTTGATTATAATCTAATTTAATTGAATAATTCATAATTTAAATTGGCTTTTCAATTTAAACTTGTTTCACAAGTTATGCTTTTTTAATATTGTCAAACGTTTGCTTACTATTTGTATTTCAGTGTCTTGTCTATGGTAATTATTTAAATAATAGTATTTTTAATTTTTTTGGTTCTAAAAAAGGTATTGTGCTTAGAACAGACTCAAGTAGCTTATTCATTTCTGTTTAAATTCTTCATTTGCTTTTCATTGTGCTTCATTTAATTTTGCGCATTATTTTTCATCTCAAAAATAAATGGAGAACACAAAAAAACGATCTACAATAAACATTCCTAAAATAGATTTGAACTCACAACCATTAAATGCTATCAGAAACATCAAAATTAATACACTGTATTCCTTTTTCCATTTTACTTTGTATATTCCATAAAACAGGAATCGTAAAGTTTGTATTGTTGTAGGCCGGCTACTTGCACAAAAGGAGCTCTGACAACTCCAAATGGCAGCTCCGGTGGTTCATTCTTTACCAGGTCAGTTCAAAATGTTATAAAACTTTTATTTTAATTATCTCTTTTGTGTATTTTAAAAGTTACCTTAGGAACAACTTGCTGGTACTGTGATGTGAATATCTACCGGAATAGCCTGGCTCAGAGAAACTCAGTTCAATTTTTCGGGACATTGTGTATTGAACGCCGGAATTGATTGAGCAAAATAAATATAATTCATTCTTCGAATGGGAATTGAACCCACAACCGTTACGTTTACATATACAGTAATACACTGTGCCGCTGCGCTATGACAGCCTCTTATCATGAAATTGGCAAGAAAACGGTCATATATATAAGTATTTAATTTGAATGATGGTGCTTCACGCAGTATCCCACATACTCATATAGCAGGGTAGGCAGAGAGAACCTGAGACATAGCGTTTAAACATTCATACAGTATAGGTAAGAGAGAAAACAAATGGATTTCGAATGTTTATTTTATAGAAACTAATGAGTTGTTCTACAGAAGAGAAATTCTTCGAAAACTAGAAGCAATGAAATACATGACAGTAAAGAACTCAAACTTTAACATAATGTTTCATTTCTTGGAAGCGTAAATACCGATAATTATATTGGTATTAGCTTTATTTCATGTCGACTTTAAAAAAATAAAGATAGTCTCTAAAATACATGTCGGAACGAAAGTGTCTTAATAGGGGACCGGGGTCCCCTTTACAGCTATGTGCGGGATACTACGTGAAGCTATAAAAATAGATTTTCATACATTCTTCTTCATTTACCATAATATAATTAATATTTATACATATTTTTTACCAGAACATCCTTTTCTATTACGAGTCCGAAAACAGCTCAAGGCCAACTGGGGTCCTCCTTCTTGAAGGTTCGTACGTGGAAAGGGTCAATAAGGGGCCCCTGGAGAAAAACTCTGTGAGTAACTTTATAAACTTTACTAAAAAAAAGAAACTAATTTATAGCGATAATATATATATTTTTTAATTTTTAATATATAGAAATAAAAATAAAGTAAAAAATATAAAATTTGTATTATATTCACACAGAAATATGTAGATAAATTATGGGTTAACCTGTGCAGTGACCAAATTGTTGTCGAATGTAATGCCTTACTATAAATGCAGTATGGAATTGATATTAATTGATATATTTTTAATAACTTATGTGAAGGCCGTCGTGGTGTAGAGATTCAAGCATGCAATTGTAGCCCCAACGTGACTGTTAGGGGCTCGATTTCCACTTGAAATATTTAATATTTTCATTTCCATGATCTAGATCTGCGTTGAGTCCTGCTACTTAACACGTAATGCCTTAAGATTAAGAGAAAGTAGAGAACGAAGTGACTTAGCACTTTACTTTCTTTGCATATCCTGCTATAACGGAAAATGCTTGAAGCTGGATAAATTACATATATATTTTTTCATAGTTTTGCTTCACAATAACGTATCGAAGAGAAACGCAACGACAATACGAGCTACGAGCTGCCTCTGAAGTGGACTGCTCTCACTGGGTCGACTCTATACGTTGTGCGAGGTTAGTTCAATAATTCTTTATTAAACACATTTTAATATTCTATATAAATTATTTAAATTTAAAAAATATATATTTTACTATATTATTTGCGTTAATATACGTAAAATATTCTACCAGTGTTGTGGTCGCTACTGAAAAAAAGGGGAACTAATTCATCAATTTTAAAAGTGAGGGTATCTATAGAAAAAATCGATATTAATTGACATCGAACGTAACAAAATGTAAATGTTGGTATTGCGTGTGACGACATTACGAATTAAACACTGTGTACACATGTATGTGTGCTAATAAACATTATTATACAGATACTATCGTGCCGCGGACTAAATACCATTGCTTGTGACAATTACTATTAAAATGAATATTATATCACAACCATAAAAGTAATAAGTGTAGTCAACAACACCGATATTTCTTGACTTTGTTTAAAATTGACTGCCTGACATAAGCCTAAGTTTCTATGGTATTTCTACTTATGTTATTGTTATTTTTTAGTTAGATCTTTTATATTCTAAGGGCCTCATCCTTAGCGTCTCTGTATACCTTTTTTATTCGTCCTCAGTCAAAAACCTCTTCATATATGCCCTCCTTGAGGTCCTCTTGTTTTTTACGTAATCTTTCTCCAGGTCTTGAAAGACAATCGACATCCCATCTCTTTTATGTGTACCTCTTTATCGCGGACTCCGTCAGTTAAACTCACATCAGATATAGCATCTCCACAGCATTAATCTTAAGGCATTCTTCAAAGATTAGGGAGTATAGAGAAGCACTAAAGAGGAGTTCCCGAAGCTCCTACGGGAACAGAAGAAAACAGGATTTTCTATTATAAACCTTAATGTCCAAGCAGACAAAGTTCAGGGCAAAGTTAGTGAAATATAAAATGCATTTAACCCTTCAGTTACTTCTGAATTTAAATCACGTGTAAGGCGTAGTTTTATTCCCATATGTACATACTATTATTTCGAAACCAAATTTCAAAATGTATATCAACTTCCTCTACAGTCTAAACTAACATTACTGACCGCAAAATTGGCTAAACACGAAATTAGATTTTAATATTGATCAATAAGCACCAGCTCGATTCCAAGGATATTTGGAATTAGGGCAAACTCTCCGCCGATTGTTGTTAGGGATTAGGGTCGCGACCTTGACACATATATGGTGTTGCTACAGTAGGCATTATTTATTCTGTTTCCCCTATTGTTTGGAATGGCTCTCTTGAATTTTTTACAGTAGGAATGGAAACTAGCGTTAGAACATCCAGTTGTGTGTTTTTCGGATATTTAAGATATTTTTGCATTAATTATAATTTATTTATGTAAGTATTTTTCAGCTTCATTTCTTAAGCAAAATATATATACTACTAAAAAACAGATTATAATATACTTCTATCACAAACTACCCACTTAATTGAGCGCATAGTAATAAATACTAAAGTATAATTGAAAAATAATAGTAAGCCTGTCGCAACGTTATTTACGTATGTTTTGTTCAAGACTGAATAGATAGATTGTAAACAAGCATAGAAGCAACCATTCAAATTCAAATTCAAAATATTCTTTATTCAAATAAACTTATTATAAGCACTTTTGAATCGTCGAATGAACATATAAACAAAAAGCTACCACCGGCTCGGAAGGCAGTTCTGCTGAGAAGAGCCGGCAAGAACGAAAAGCAAAGACCATTCAATTTCCGCTCTCACTTAATATGTATATAGGTACAATATACATATATAAATTCACATATGTATAAAGATATAGTATCCAATACGTTTCAATTCGAAAACTTTGATGGATTTTGTTCTATAAGAGTCTTATTTGTTAAAGGTTATAGTTTTCTATTTTCTTTTATTGGAAATCGACTACTGGCTGGTACAAAGTTTTTTTTTATTATTTTAAATATTGCTAGGGAATATATGTTACTTATTTTACAATATTACTTTATAATAAAAGTTATTTTGGAATGTAACGCTTTCGTTTGCGGAAAAGCGCAGTGAAACAGACAGACAGAATAGATAGACTTTTGAGACATTGAAATATTTTGATTTGGTAAGACGATGTACAGTGTTGAATTCCGTCACTCAACATGTATCTTGAATATCGGTCGGCAAATGGACAACGGAGCCTTTCCCAAGTAATAAATGTTAATATCTTTTTACTGTATAATAAAAGGATAAAAAAGTCATATATATATATATATTATAAAAATGTTGATATCAGAATTTCACATGAAATGCACCCGCAAAGGCTGTCACAGTCACACTGTCGGGTTGCGTTCAAAATTGATTAAATATCTGCTCGAGTTACCGCAGCCCGCCACTGCGGTATGGGAATTTAGTCATTTTCGATATATTCGATACATTTACTTATTTTGTTATATATTTTTTAAATGATAATTGTTTTTTATACTTGTTTTGCCTCAACTGATTTTGATTGCTTATTAGTTGAAGCGTGTAAGGAAATATAATTATATTAAATGAAATCAGCTTCACGCTGTATCCCGCACACAGCAGGGTAGGCAGAGGGAACACAGTGTTAAGACACTCACTAAGAATTATATTATTGAGAAAATATAAATATATTATAATTATTTATTGATTATATATAATTACTCCTATATTATTGAGTATTGTGCTTATTATTCCTCGCTGTGGTAACGAGGCAAAGCGTGGCTTTGAAAATCCGACAAATTCTGTAGGTATTGGGAAAATTTAAAATATTTGTTCGAGTGGGAATGAACCCAGAATCTGTCACGCGTATAGTCGCATCCTGGTGCCGATGCGCCATGGCTGACCAAATATTATGATAAAATCATAGGCTAAAATTTAGCACAGAATATTTTATTATTAATTACACCCTTATATATAAAAAATAATCAGATAATAACATATTCTCATGAATATAAAAATAAAATTGGATACGAGTATATTGATATCTTCTTCCCTAAATATTAAGTGAGATTAGTTAGAAATGAGGAAATGGCCTACTTACGATACGTGGATGGAAAATATCAATATTTGTTTATATTCCCGAAAACAATATTATTACAAAAGACAAGAAAGAAATAAATATGAAGTAACATAAAAGTATGGCCACTCAAGCAAATTAAGTATCTATTTAAATTTATATTTTTATTTCTTCGCCCTGGTGTCGAGGTAATTAACGGATTATTGGCATATTTTTATAATAAAAAAAATCTGCTACTCCGTTCCCCACTTTCTGCCGAATTCTGAAGGTATTACCTGTTTAATATTAATCTATTATTTATCATTATAAACATACAAAAGCATTTCCATGTGAAAACATCCTTAAATTCCTCTGGCCCGATATACCTGGGTGTGCGTCATTTGAGAGGGTTGCCATGGCAGCCGGGTCGAGGACGCACTGACATTTGCGAGCTCCGCCCGCCTCTGTTATCCTGAATTATTAAAGCTTTAAGATCATAAACGAGAAGATATTCTAAACTTCCCGTTGGGTAACAAAACTTATTCTTACGTAAGTTGCCGCCTTAACTTTAGATTCCGGAAAGGCGGTGTATTATTAAAGTAACCGCTATCTAACGACCTATAGGTAGAGTTTTAAACAATTGTTTTTGTTTACATCTACTATTTATGTTGGATGCTTTTCATTGTGAAATTTTCAATAAAAGCTCGGTTTATTTAGTTTTGTTTTGAATTTCTAAAGGGTTTTATGAGAATGGGCTATTAGTGATAAATAGGTAAAATGTTCGCTGCGGTCTTCTTATTTTTTGAAGTACAAGGGAGAAAGAAGTGGTAGGTTACTTTCAAATTTTCTTTACTTTTCAAGAAGATAATGAAAGCCGAAGTGCGCAATAATGAATTCGTGTATATGTGTTTATTAACAAAAATATTCCCAAAAGTAGAAATTATGTGTTTTGAGTGGCGAAATATAACGAAATGGAAATAATATTTTTTAGATGTATAAAACTTTGGTCTGTCTGTCTGAATTCCTGTTTGCCCGGGCTCATCTGGGGAATAGCCGCACTAGGATTTCACTGACCGATGAATTTTGATTATTTAAACTGTTTTGTGTATATTTATTTAAGTAAAGGGACCATAATATACACGCGGTTACAGTCAGATGCTGTGCCGCTGTACCACGATGATCTCGTCTTCTTGTTATTATATTTCAAAGATTATCTCCATTATATATAGCTACTGTGAATTTCTTGGCAAATTTAATCAACAGAATCTCCTTAAATGTTCCATTAGATGGCTGCTGCCGTTACTGAAATTTCAAGTAAATTTTTCGGAATGGTTGTTTATATATTTTCATTTCTTCGCTCTGGTGTCGATGCAAAGCGCGGCGTTGAATTCCGCCACTCAACAACACGCTATAGATATAGTTGAAAAAAAAAACTGTCAAAAGAGGTGTATTACATAATAACTCTTGGAGAGTAATAACTTTCGTGACTTATCTATAATCTCTTATGTCTTTGGAAATTTACATACCTAAAGCCGTGCTGGATGTAAGAACACTGCATAATTAGTATTAAATACTCCTTTCTCCGCACGATTTCGGAACACTGGGTGCTGAATGGCAAATCTTCCCCGAGAGGGAACCAAACCTACAATCATCGCGATTGCAACTGTCTCTCCGCTCCACAGATACATATTTGATATATTTTTAAATTTAAACCAATTACAATCGTTTCTTTACTTCTTATCAAATATTTAATGTATATTTAAATACTTTGCAATTAATAACTCAAAACTCTTTAAAGTTTCAACAAAGTGCTACTACAAAAGGAGGAATTAGAACAGAAGCAGTTACATCTGTTGCAAGTGGTCGAAAGCGAGAGGACGTCGCGGTGGCAGTACGCGCAGCAGTGCGATGAGTTGGCTTGCGAAGTGAAGAAACTTAGAACTGAGGTACGAATAAAAGCACTGTCTTTCACATATATACTCGTATAGCGTAATTTTTTTTTATATATCGTAAATGCTTTTTTTAGTAACCTCAAGTTGTGTTACTAAGGACTGTAATTTTTCTTAGTAGCAGATATTTGCTAGAATACTTATATAAAAATTATAATTATTAAAAAATATACAAATATATATTTATTAAATATTTTTGTTAAAAAAACACTTACATCTATGTATCATTTACTAGCTTTTACTTGCGGCTTTGTCCGTAATAATTCTACCGCACGCATAGTGGGTCAGATCTACACGACTATCGTGGTAAAATATAACCTTTTTTAATTTCCAGTCCAAACCGCGTATCCAAACAAATAGTTTAATTCTTCCTTAATATTTTAGTATAGATTATATTTTTATACAGATATATTTTTTCCTTTTTCATGTCAACTAAAGCTTAAAAAACTCATAAAATATATCAAACTTCACAAACTTTCCCAGCTATGCGCGTACAAAAGGGAACACGAGCCAGCCACTCGCACGGCATCCACTACCAGCCTCTCGCCCACCGACTCCGACGACATCGACCCCATTGAGTTGAGGAAGATTAAAAAAGTTCAGGTAAAAAGTATTTTTAACTACATTAACATTATATGGGATGGTCCATTATTGAAATTTATTATAGGCGCAGTGGTGATTGACTACACGCGATGTTTGTGAGTTTAATTCCCATTTAAAATGTTTTTACAAGGCCGTCGTAGCGCAGCGGCACAAGGGTGCGACAGTGACACGGCGGTTGTAGGTTCGATACCCACTCGAGGAAGTGAAATATTTAAGACTAGGGTCCCTCTGCCTACCCTTCTGTGTGCGGGATACAGCGTGAAGCTGATTTAGAATGTTTTTAGATTATACGCACTCGTATGAGGCCAGTAGTGGCGTCAATATTGAGAACAAAGTTTCTTGTTTTATCTTTTAGATATAGAGAAGCTACGTGTTAGAAAACTTTGTCATCTATTATCGGCCCGTTCCTTTTGTGTTAGATGAGAGTTGATTCGGACTAAACATTATTTCATAATAGAATTGAGAGGAAAGAAATATTTTTCTCGTAAGATAATATTTTTATATTATTGACATTATTTTTGATATATTTTAGAGCTTTTTCCGAGGCTGGCTGTGCAGACGACGTTGGAAACAAATAGTTGAGCAGTATATAAA
>HE669970.1:0-18656 GCA_000313835.2 Heliconius melpomene melpomene
GGGAGCGCCGGATTGAGGAGGCTGATGAGGACCAGCCCTCCCTCAACCGTCTGTGTCGCCAACTCACCAAGAAGAAGCCTGCTACTCATCCCTTGGTGCACCCAGACGGCTCTCTCCGGTACTCCGCGGAGGAGAGAGCAAAAATATTGGTGGAACACTTGGCAGCCACGTTCCAACCAACGCCAGCAAACGACCCGCCCACCATGCGCGGATGGTGGCCGACGTCGCCCGCACTTTGGCCCAACCCCAGAGCGACCACTCCCTGCACCTCCGTTCTTCACGCCTGAGCTCGTCATGAAAACGGTGAAGTAAGCTGAAGCTGAAGAAGGTCCCAGGCTTGGATGGCGTTACAAATAGCGCTCTACGCCACCTACCCCGCAAATTCATCGCCGCCCTGACCAGGCTCTTCAACGCCATTCTTCGCCTGGGATACTTCCCCCCGGGCGTGGAAAGAGGGCTTGGTCATTATGCTGCCCAAGGCAAGGAAGAACCCCCGTAGCCCAGATAGCTACCGGCCCATAACCCTCCTCAGTGCGGTGGCCAAGCTGTTCGAGAAGCTGCTATTACCGCTTCTCCAGGCGCACTTCCACCCGCGCAACGAACAGTTTGGCTTCCGTAGCGGGCACTCCACCACTCTTCAGGTGTCCAGAGTGGTGCATTACGCAACCACAACGTTCAACAGAAAGGAGAGTGCCACAGCAGCCTTCCTCGACGTGTCGCGCGCCTTTGATCGCGTGTGGCATCCGGGGCTGCTGTACAAAGTGCTGAACGCGGGCATCCCCCACTACGTCGCGCAGATCCTGGCCGATTATCTCCACGGCAGGACCTTCAGGGTAAGGGTGGAGAGTGTGAGGTCATCCAGCCACCCAATAGCCGCCGGAGTTCCACAGGGCAGCATTCTTTCACCAGCCCTCTACGCCTTGTACACCGACGACATCCCCATCCAACAGGACACAACGCTGGCACTTTATGCCGACGACATCGCCCTGTTTACGAAGTCGCTCAACCCCAAACATGCAGCCGTGAAGCTACAGCGCGCCCTCGACCTGCTGCCGGACTGGCTGGCGGAGTGGAGGCTCGAGCTGAACATCGCGAAAACCCAAGCGATCAGCTTTGGTACCCGGAGACAGCCTCCTCCGCTGATCCTGCAGGGCCAGCAGGTCCCCTGGAGCAGCCGAGCAACCTACCTGGGGGTTGTGATAGACAGGAGACTCAACATGACAGGGCATGTCAAGAAAGCGGCCACCGCAGCGAGAACCGCGCTGATCCTGTTGCGCCCGCTATTCCAATCAAGATTGCCATTAAGAACAAAGTTGTCGTTGTACAAGGCGTATGTCAGGCCTCACTTGACATACGCTAGCCCGGCATGGTACGCCCTCGTCAGCGAGAACCAACGAAGAATCTTGCAGGTGGTCCAGAACCTCGCCTTACGGCGAGTGACCCAGGCACCATATTACGTTCGTAACTCGACACTCCACAGAGACCTCAAAATGGAAAGCCTGGAGGCTCACATCGGCCGGCTCGCGTCTAACGCATTCCGCCGTGCCGATGCATCGGACCATCTGCATCTTCGTAGCATCGCGCCACTCCACACCCGACCACCAGACGAGAGAAGACGCCTGCTGAGGGATATTATCCCCCCCTCTCGCCCCGTTTCCGATTCCTGAGCAGTCACCTCGGTCGCTGGTCGCCTAAGCTGGGCCTCTCGCGGGTAACCGCGAGTCTCACCTGGCTGGGTTGACCGCCCAGGTGGCATATGCTCATCCCCCCTCTTCCTGCCTCCTCTGCACTGTGCCTGCCCTGGCAGACACAACTCCACCGGGCCTAGTGCCCATCACAATGACGCGGTCATAGTAATGGCCGCCGCCAGAAACCACGGCGAGAGGGCATCCGCCCAGCTGCCGTTTCCCAGCGCCATGGCGCTGGAGGAAAGAGATTCAAGACAAGGTTCAGCAGTATCCACTGCCAACCACAAGTGCCTTAATGAGCATGGTCACTATTTGTGACATAAATTTTGGAAGAGGTTTCTCGTTCTTGGTGAAACTTCTTAAATTTATGGTGAAAATTTAAATATCGTATCTCCATGTAACAGGGTAGGAAAAGATAATCTAATCAATCAATACCCTACATTTTATAGACCAGATTATTTAAAAACACTACATTTTTCAGACATCCCGAATTTGAAACTTAGGTAAGTCAAAAATTATGTTCATTGTAAGTATTTGTCTTTGTTATTCGAATTTCAAATGACAAGAAAATCAGACCTTGAGATCAACTGGTTTAAGCATATTTCTGAATACGAGTATAGTGGTATAATATTACCATTTCAAAAAATATATATTTGTTACTACTTAGAAAAACTGTATTATTAATTTATATTTCTTCCAAACATCAATATTAAATAGCTAGGTAAAACTGAACATTTCATTTTAATATACAATAATTTCTTGTCGAAATTTAGTTAAATAGAAAGAAGTACAAGACAATAATTTTAAATTTATTATTTTACTGTCTGGAGGAATTGGATATTAAATTATTAATAAAAATAATTTATAATTTCAATTTAGAAAATCAAATGTGCAGGTGAAAAGGAACGAAAAGTAAAAAAACAAAATAATATTAAACAGCAATTTATTTAAAATACACAAGGTTACAGTTTGAATCTACTATTACCAATTAATATCAAAATACTATACGTCACCATTTAAAACAATATTATATCGTCGACATGACTTAAATATAAATAAAATTAAATATAAACTCAAATGAAATCTTAATAATCAAATTGTATAATTTACACAATGATGCCATATTTTATCAATTTTTAATTGACAAAATTATCATGTAGACGATACAATACATAAAAAATAATAAAATTATAAGATTTTTTAAACTGAATGACGAGAGAAACAAATATATAAAAACATTCGGTCCCAAAAATTTACCTTCGATTGTTCCAGTCCAAGTGATAAGTTCCCGTCAACTTAACGGACATTTGCTATCTCTTTCTTTTTGTGTTAAGTAGAAAGCGGCGTTGAGTTTCGCAACTCAACACGCAATGAGTGAGTGGAACTTCGTTTTGTATCCAGAAAGAGTTAGCAATGATGAGTAGGATAAATTGACTATGACATGGACTTGTCATAGTGAAGAAAACAAGCCTAAAATTTTATATATACCGCCAATTTTATAGCATATTTGTTAGATATTTTCATATCACAAGATCAGCAGAGAAAATTAATGTTAAGACACTTTATTCATATATAGATAAACAAACAAATATGCTATACACAACTGTCAGTACAAAATATATCGTTTGAAGGATAAATGATAGTAATTATGACCTGTATATTGCTAAAATGTATAGATTTATAAAAAAACCTCAATTCCCGTACAATTTCAGTCGATTATTTGCAAACAAAATAAATAATTTATTAATAAAATAATTTTAGAAGGTTGAATTAAGTATCATTTAGTTATTTAGGCACATTTGAGAACCAATATCATATCAAGTGTATATTTTACATTGCATTGGCTATGAACAGGTTTTTTTAGTATGCATATGTAAAAAACACGATGTACAATACATATATAAAGTTAAAAAAAAACAATTAAATATATAATAAACAAATTCAAATAACATTATATAATATTCAGGAATTGTCAATTATTTATTCTAAAAAAACAGGTCATAATCATATACAGCTTATAATTATAAAAATTCTACATTTTTTCATACAAATGTTTAATATAAAATTACAAAACCGAAGGTATCACCGTTACATTCTAACTTAGACTTATTACTATAAGTTATTATATCATTATTATAATTATAATCATAATATATTAGTAGTATAATTATAATAATAACAATATTTTAGTCACTGGTTATTTATTTAGTTCAAATGATGACATTTCCAGTGTAGTTCAATAATAATATTTGGCATATAGTTTTTATAAGATTATTCGAAATACAATGAAATTAATTATTATTATTAATATTTAATTGAGATTTCTATTGCACGTGCATGTTATCTTCTATTTATCTATTTTTATATGAACGCTATCAAGCTATAATATAGTAAATGATTTGTCAGAAATATTGTATACTGTAATTATGAAAAAAAGTGATGCAATACAATAAACTTAAGATTTTAAGTAGTAAAATAAAAGAAAGTAATAAGCTTTATCACTGCCATATTATTTCTCGGTAGCGTCAATACAAAATTTGACATAAAATCTCTAACAACATTCATATGTATATACAACTATAAAATAATATAATTAAGCTGCTTGTTTTAATAAATACGAATTATTTAATTTAAATTAAAAAAAAAAACATATTAAGTTATCTTTTAAAGCGAGTTATAAATTTCTCAAAGCTGCCAGTATAAAAAAACTATTTAAATTCTCATAATTACAACTAACAAGTAAATAATAAATCTTTAGTACTTAATAATTATTAAAATATTCGCACTTAAATAATAAAATTCGAAATAAGAGAATATAATAATATGATAAATATAAAATTTTATTGTTTGGATGAAATAATATGTCCATTTAACATTAGTAATACATGTACGCTATAAAGCCTTTCCGCGTATTAATTGACAATTATTGTTTTTTTTTAAATTTTGGAATTATATTATGAAAAATATAAATAAATGATTATTTTATCTTAAAAAATATTAGCTTAACAAAAAAATAAACGATTCTGATTATGTCAAAGTTCAATAATATATTGTAAATAAATATAAACAAAGGTTCGATTAAAAAAAAGGTTTTTTAGGAAAATCGAATGAGTATTATAATAAAACTACAAAATATATTTTGAATATCTTTAAAATAGCTAAGTACATTATCTTTTCCGTTTATTGAATTAAAAATTGTTATTAATAAAATAAAAAAAATCTAAAAAGAAAATAATATTTATTTCAGTTCAAGTGCCTGTGGCAAAGTTAATTAAAAAAGCGTTATACGTACAAAAAAATATTTTTTCATACAAATACAAAGATAACTTACACAGAATGGAATGTTATCTAAAGAGAGGTCATTTTTAAACTAAACATTCCACAATAAAACAATGGAATACTATGAAGTCGTTAAAATTAATACTGTGAGGAAGATATATCAACACATTAACTAATAAACATATAATATATGTACATATACAAATAAAATTTTTAGTTAGAATCGTGTCACACAATTGCCATATCGCTTATACATGCCAAAGTAAATGGTCTGGTATCTAAATTTTTATTGAATAATAACAATTTGCTAAATTTTACAAAATAAAAAAAAAGAAATGAAACATGATCGTATCGAAATTCTGAATAAAATCATGCAATATCAAAATTTTTCAAGACAATTTGGATATTCAGAAGGGTAAAAGCAGAAAAATAAAGAAAATATAATCTCTTAATACCGTTATCAACCACGTAATAAATCTTTGTAATATTTTAATTTAAGGACAACGCGTAAATACAAAAGAAAAAACAAAAACAGAAAGTTGTAAAGGAATGATTATTCTCAATAAATAAATAATTTATGTAACATGTAAATATGTAATCGACATTTAATTATGTTAAATTGACAAGGCCGGCTCGAATTTTATTTAATTTAATTTTCGTTTAATCCTTATAGTTACTGCTATATTCATATATTTTGATAGTTTTATGACAGTCCTAAGTACTCGGTGCAGTGAGAAGAGGTATAAAAGTGAAAAATAACAATATTTATGAAGAAATGTAAAGGAAATTTGAAAAATACTATTTACTTATTCAACCAGTGAATTCTAAATATCTTTTGGATTGACAAATAAAGAAATCCAATATATTGTTTTACTTATACCCCTTTTCACTTAAACATACATAGCTACAGAAAAAAATATCGAATCAATGACTACATCGTACGCTATATCGTACTAATTTAATATATTTTACTACAAAGTAAAATATAAGAAAAATGTCTATAGTCATACCATCTACAACTATCCATAGTATACAGTACAGAATATAAATCTATATTAACTATTTAATTTGGGTCTATGAGAGAGAGTATTCGAAAAATTGGCATCTGACATCACTATTGGAAATTTAAACACTAAGACTGAGGACTATTATTTTTAATTTATTATCAAATGTCTAAATCTAATAATATTAATGTCTAGTGAGATACGTCTAATTAATAATTTATTAACTTTTATATGAAACCGCAATATTTTGTGCAGATCCGTATAAAAAAAGTATTTTATGGTCTATATACTTGTAATAGATCTGTCGAAAAGTCGTTTCTGTATATTGAAAATATTAAAAAAAAATTGAGCCAGGGTGTTAAAGGATAACTAACAGAATCCATTTCCAGCATTTTTGAAATTTTTGTCTGTTTATGTGAACACGTATCACGTAAAAAGTACACAACAAATTTAAGCAACTTTTATACATAAAAATTATAAGTAACTCAGAGAAGGTTTTAGTTCTTATTTCATTGTAATCGCTTCACTTTGTCAAAAGATTTTAAGAAGTTCATATATGTGATAGTAGAAATAGACACATGTAACGCTATCTATTGTCAACATGTAATCTTGATAACGCTTAAAACATACTGTTGAATTAATTTCGTCAGGAGGACTTTTAAACATTCTAATACATTAGTACAACATAAATCCTCGGGCAAAGCCGCGGGCAGGCCGCTTGTTTAATAATAAAAAAATAACTCAGAAACTACTGTTTTTTCAATATTATAGTAAAAGTGTGATATTTAAAATATATATACACTAATTAAAGTTAAATTAGTACTAAACAGAATCAAACAAGAAAAAAATATGTATGTAGATAGATGAGATATATATATATATGCTCCACTAAAATTATGCTTCATTAAAATATGAAGATCACATTTTCTCACATATAAAATATCTTGAAAATGTAAGAAATTAAAATAATTTTAAAGAAAAGAAGCTAGTTAAGTGATAGTAGTAGTATAGTAGTAGTAGTAGTATAGTGACACAGATAGTTACCAGACAACTATTTCTTACACACATAATCTACAAACGCAGCATGTGAGCGAGATAGAAACACAAAAACGAAACATTTAAATAATAATTATTAATAATAATACATACTAGAAAACATATTAATTATAAATAATGATACATACAAAAGCGCTATTGCTATGTTTTCCTATTAAAGTCCAATGACGCTGACGATTCCCTTCGCAGTATTCACTTTAGTTTGTCATCCTCTTCCAAATCGTCCTCGGACGAGACCGTCCTACTTACAGAACGGCCCAATATTCTCGCCTTCCAGGCTTCTAATCTCACGACCTAGTTATTATAAAATAAATAATATAAAAATCATATAATATATGAGTATAGTCAGTGACCGCCGTGAAGTGTGTTCTGTGCATTTGCGCATTGTTCACTCGGGCTATCTGCAGCTACGTTCAGGGCGGTCATGACCCGTCCACCGTAATGCAAATATCTTTAAAACGTAACTAACCTTTTTATACAACCTTATATTGCTATCTCTTTACAATAACAATAACTAGAAAGAGATAGTATACTAGAAATACATAGTACCTTGTACCTTGTTATAGAAAAGGATGGAATTATACGTATTCATTTAATATGCTTAATATATAATAATTAATAATAAAGATAAATAGCTATATAGATTTACTTAATAAACATTTATACTGGTATTTCTTTTTATTAATCGTAATTGAAAAAAGGATGGCAATATATTTTTGTCTATGTTAATTAAAAGTTATAAGACACTTTTAAAATTACTCCAATAACTCATATTATATGAATTTGACAGCGAATTTCATTTGATTGCGAGATGGTACCATATTATACAAATTACACAAATTATTAGTAATAAATAACTGGTATTAAGAATTGGAAACATGAAGAAATATATAGCATATTGAACTTGAAAATAAAATTGTATAATTCTATAAACTTCACATTCACTGTCAAACACATACAATATGTGGAAATAATATTCTAACTAGTAATACAAAGGGAAATACGAATAAAATTCACATACAAATACCTAAATACTTAACACTTATTGCAAGTACATTCTAGAGTACTTTAAAGACTAACAACTATACAAAGAGAAAATAAAAAGGAACAGTATATATTAAAAAAAAAACTCTTATTCTTCCAGCAGTACTCCTTCATGAACAAAAACAACGTATTTTGCTGATTGTACTTGCATTATAGATAACCACATCACGTTAAGTATTATATAAAAAATTCTAAAATAATATCAAACACTATGTCAGAACTACATAATTAAGTAACAAGATCGTTTAACTACTTTGAGATTTGAACCTACCACCATCTCTACAAGTTACCTAAGAAATCTTAAATCAAATTAGTGTTAAAAGCACGTGCAGAGTAATATTATTAATACAACAACCATTCAATTTATTCATGAAATGCATGCAAATACGATATGATATATAATTTAGTATGTATATATGTATGTGTATGAGAAAGCAAGCAAAATAACTCATAAACTACTGTCCAATGACTGTGTTAAACTAAAAATTTTATGTTTTATATTTTATACATAATGTTTTATCATTTAATTTTATTTTATGAATGTAATAATGGGAGCAATATAAAGAAAATAAATCAAGAAAGGGATAAATAAATAAAAAGGCATCATTAATATAATGAAAAACATCCTCAAATAATATTTTTTAGGTTAAATTTAGACATTAAGCGTAGTTCAGCACAGCCAATAGAACATTTCCGAACTAAGCTAACACAATACGTACGGTATTAACTGTATTTGTCCCCCTTCAGTTGATAGAAGAGGCATAAAAAAAAACTAAATTGAAAACCAAAAAATAAACACGCGACAGAAAACATTGCGAATGTCTAAAAGTGTGTTGACCTCTTTATTATTTTTTTGTACAAATTTTATAAGTTGCAAGTTTTAAATAATTTTATTGACTTTCAGTCAGAGTTGGAGTATTTGTCTAAAATTAGACACGTCACAGGTAAAATTAGTCTAGTCATCTAAATTTTAAATTAATGTTTTTAATTAAAATTATTGTCTTCTAAAAATAAGTTGTTTTCGTTGATTATAAGTATAAAAATTTATAATTATTTACACACCTGTCAGCACATGAGCACTTGTAACTTGCTCATAAAATATTGCGATTATTATTGATGATATTGTTATATTTGTAATATTTATTGATATAGATATATCAGTTTTAAATTATCATTAAAAGTTAAATAAAGTATCACTCGTGAACGCTAACACTTACCCAAACAATACTGCAGACATCATTGCTTTAACCCATTTACATCTACAAAACACATTCTTAAAAACAAAAAGCTAACCCAAGTTCAAAATAAACCAACAATGTCCCACAAAGGTCAAGGCAGGAATGCCCACGAGGTCAAAGGTCACACATAGAGACGCATACTAAGAGGTCAACACACTGTCAACAACAAAAATGTGCTGCGTAATATGAAATACATAATGTAGATAATTGAGAATTCTCCCCAACCATTTCCACGTGCTGTTGACGTCCGGCGTAGTGTTCGGTGTTGGATACTGCGTGATATACATATACTTATGTACAAATGTATAAATGGATATTTAAATGTTTCTTTTATCTTTACGCTGCATCCCGTGCATAGCAGGTTAGGTAGTGGGAACCTAGTGGTAGGAAACTTCTTCCTCACGCACCATCGAATATTCTAAACATTGAGTGACGGAACTCAAGTGTGTCGTTACCAGAACGAAGAAATCAAAATGATTCATTGCCCCGAGTGGTAATCGAACCCACGACCGTTGTGACTACAGCCAGACGCTAAGCCACTGCGCGACAACGGCCTTAATCATTTAAAATATTAACGATTTTTATTAAGGCATTTTATATAAATTTTCTTTTTTTCTTTTTATTACTTAAGGTATATAATGTCAATTACCTTAAAAATGTGAAATTTTGTACAAAAATTATGAAATCTAATCTTTTATTATAAACATTTACAAATATATATTACATTTTTTTAATTTTTATTTCACCTTTACGTGCGCCTATTAAACAAAAATAACTCACCTATGCTGCATTATCTATATTATCATCTTTCCACCTTAATTTTGAGACAGAAATATTCATTGCCTCGAGTGGGGATCGAACCACAATCGGCACGTATGTTGACATAATAGCATAAAATTTCATATATTCTATATTATATTCAAATATATTTTTATGACAAAACAAAAGAAAAAAGAAAAGAAAAAACATACGAACAATGAAAAACATTGGAAAGTAAACCAAAGGACTGTGAAGAATATCTTTGTTAATTTTACAAATTAAATACACGCTTAAATTATTGCACAATAAAAAGAATTTTGAGCAATAATTTTAAACTTGTATTTTATATTTATATACAATACTATTTCTAAATTAATTATTTGCACAATAATATTTATGATTAACATTTTAGTTTAGTAAATAATAAGCAAAGCAAGATGCACAATGTTAGTTTCATGTCGTTTCATATGTTATGTGCGATGGCGTGTTGCATTTTGACGGTTTTTGGTATTTATTTTTATTTAAATAAGCAAGTGCTGAACGATAAATAGTTTAGTTACGTTATTTTTTTGAATAAAAAGAAAACGTATTTATTGAGAGAAAAATATATATAATTATAACTTGTATTGTTATTATCTGTATTGTATTATATAAATATAGAAACCTAATAATAATGGAATAATCTAAAAAAAAAATCTTTAATTTTTATTTCTTTACAAGTCCATAAAAATTATAAACAATAATTTAGAATTTATGCGTAAAATAAATATTATATTTAACTATTTCTTGTATAAAAAATATTATCTTTTATATGAGACAACGTAGTGCAAGAAATTGCGTGTTAAGTTGTATATTCGAATAAAGAATATTTTTATATAAACTTAATTGCATTTAAATATTTAAATACAATCAAATAATAGAATCAAATTTACCTCCGCTTTTAATTCGGCGACTTGCTCTTGTAGCTCGCGATTTCGATCGGAATCCTCCATACTATTACTTCTTAATTCACCCTCGGTCGCCATTACTTCGTTCTGGAATTAGTTTTTAAGAATCAAATAACAAACATATAAAAGATTTGTTTAGCTTCACGCTGTATATTGCACGTAACAGCATAGATAGAGGGAACCTAAGTAAGTTAAAGCATATTCATATCCCACTTTTCGTCTCGCTTAGCTTCGTTAGCGGAACGAAGAAATGTGAATATTAAATATCTAAAAAAAATTGTTATGTCTAACAAAGATAATGTTTTAAATATTATTCATTGTGTATACGCACATAGTAGGGTAGGGAGAGGGAACCTAGTGTTAAGACACTCCGTTGCCCAATTTCCGACGCAACATGTTAATTATAGATATATTGATTATAATAAAGAGATTTATAAGGAAATTTAGATTCATTATAATAAAGAGATTAATAAGCAACCTTTTAACACATTATATATACATTTAATTTTTTGAAAAATAATTTGTGAATGAAAATGGCGATCTCAAGATAAATCTCACAGTTGAGGGCGATTTATAAATACGGTGCTAATAAATATAAGATAGAGGCAGTGGTTAAATTTGATAGTTGTGAGTTCCCATTCGGGGCAATAATGCAATAAATATTTCGATAATTTTGTGGTGTGTAGGGAACGATGTTTCTTAATATTGAGTTACGTCTGCCTACACTTCTATATGCAGGATATATCATGAATTTTATAAATAACATTAAATAAATACTTACTTTTAATTTATATTCGGACACTTCAGTCTCTAATTCGGCTATTCTCTGGGCGACTTCCATGTTTCTTATATTCGCTTGCATCGATTCATACTTAGCCTGTAATTATAAAGAAAAACAAAAAGAAGATAAAGGAAAGGAGAAGAAAATTTATTTGGTAAATAAAATAACAAACGTAATTATGATTTTCTTTTGATTCAAAACATTAATATTCTTAATTCAATTAGGCGTTTAAAAACATTATTGAATTGTTATGTTATATAAAAATGTCAGTAATGTCAGTCGTTCAGGATGTTACCAATAAATACGAGTAAATAAGAATTTTATTGATTCTTAAGTTTCTGCAGTGTTAAATATTCGCGTAGCCTTGATTAATAAATATCATAAGCTAGAATATTTCACAGTATACATAACGCGTATAATAAAGGAACTGCATTTCTTTCCTTCATTTCTCAATATTATCATTTAAGAATTAAACAATTTTTTTCTACCTTCACGCTGTACCCCGCATGTATTGAGTACACAGTGGAATACTCGAGATATTGTGATTTGAGGGCGGAACTCAACAACGGACTTGGCCTCGTTACCAGATTGCGTATGTACACGTAAGTGCCACTACGCCACGACGAATTGTACGATACAATTAAAATGAACCCGTTACCACCAGTACTGACCTTGCTCTCCAAATCTGAGTACTTATGTTGGAACTCCCTCTGCCTGGTCTGTAGTATCCTCTCTCTCTGTAACGCCGCGTCTATTGCATCCCTCAATTGTCTCAAGTCCTCATCCTGTCTCCGCAGTTGATTGGTTGACACTTGCACCCGTGTGCTGAGTTCCATTTCCTTTAGTTAATTGCGATTAAATTGTTAATTGGGGTTTTGTGTGTGTAAGAGAATTTCATGTAATTGATAAATTTACAATTTTAGTTTAAATAAATAAAATAAACTGATAAAATTGATAAGATCACAGACACAGTGGGACATCGTCTGTCGACGCTATGGCTGTGGTGGGTTGGATTCAAAACAGGGAGAGTGGTTATATATAAATTATTTTCATTTCTCCCCTCTGATAGACAAACTATGACGCTGAATTTTGCTACCCACCACGAAATATCTCGAAAAAATATAAATACACGTCAATTGGGGTTTATTGAGATAGTTATTTTTTTTATAAGCAAAACTAACCTTAAGCCTCAACTCCTTCAGCTCAGTGACAGCCTCCGCCTCTTTAATTTTAATGGTCATCAGTTCCTCTTCCAATTTCTGCATGTCCGTCGATCTGCCTTCCCACGCTCGTAACAACTTCTTTGGGGTCGCCATTATATCTGACACTACGTTAGATTGTGTTGGGGGAGGCGTTTCTTGTCTGTGCTCCTATGTTTGGAATAAATAAAAATGTAATCAATATATCAATTATATCAAAATTTCTACTACTTTCCTAGCTTGATAAGAACGCCTGCCTTAGTAGTCAGAGGCCTTGGATCGTTTCCTAGAGCTTCCAATTTTACTACATACAAATTTTTATGTTTTCTAAAAAAATAATTTATTTTCTCATTTGAATTACTTCTAAATAAATTTAAAAACATTTGTAAAAAAAGTCTAAAAAATCACGCTTCACGCTGTATCCCGCACACAGCAGAGTAGGTAGAGGGAACCTAGTGTTAAGACACTCCGTTCCCCACTTTCTGCCGAATTCTGGAACAATATTTTGCGAACAATATTTGAAAATATTATCATACTAGCAGTTGCCCGCGACTTCGTCCGCGTGAATATGAAGTAATGCATTACTGTTATATTATTTAACACAAACTATTTTTACATTTCAGTCAATAGAAAATAAAATGAGAAACTTTTTTAAAATACAATTTAATTGTTATTTTTACAAAACCTCTTTATACACCTCATTTTTGGTTTTATTCTCAGGCTGTAGTATAAATAAATCATCAGGAGAACTTACTCTAGAACAGGCTACATATAACTGACCGTGAGAGAAACAATCATTTCTTAAATCTATGCCGGCTACTTTTAAAGATTGTCCTTGCGCCTTATTAATAGTCATGGCATAGCACAATTTACCTGGAAATTGTAGGCGTTTAAATCGGATTTGGTAATCGGATGGTATTAAAGGAATCCTAGGTATAAAAACGATTTCTCCCCGATTCACACCAGTAAAAATGCATGCTTCAATAACGTGCTTATGTAAATTCTTAATTTGAAGTCTAGTACCGTTGACCAGTTTAGGTGGATTTAGATTCCGTAGCAGAATTATCGGTGCACCTATTTTCAGATATAAAATATGAGGAGGAATTCCAGATGGCTCTAAAGAATGGAGGAATTCTACAGGATAATGTACAGCATCATCAACTTCTAATATACAGTCCACCGATTCATATTTTACTTCAACACCGGGCAACTTCGCTAATAAATATGTGTTAATGCTATTTGCTGTAACATTCTTGGGCGTTAGGATTGCTCTTTCTTTCAGCCATGCACTGTAACTATTACATGCGTGTTGATTAATATAGGGTATATTTTTTAGTTAAGTTATTTAAATCTTTTACAACGGTACCAAGATTGTTAGGTATATGTATTTTACCTTCCTCTTCCGAAATCTTACCATCTCCTATATCAAGTAATAATTTTGAAAATTCTTCTGTGTTTGAATTCGGTCGTAAATGCACGCGCATATTGATTCTCAAAGTAATTGTTTTAACTTTAGGCCATAAAATTGAAGATTTTAAGCACGCTTGAACTTCATCTGCACGTGTCCCGCGTGGAATGATAGGCAAAGTTTGTCTAAAGTCTCCGGCTAATAACACTGTAATTCCACCCATTAGTCTATTACAATTATTTATATCTTGAAGTGTTCTATCTAGGGCCTCTACAGCTTTTTTATGGGCCATAGTAGACTCATCCCAAACTATTAATTTTGTTTTTCGTAGCACTTCTGCCAAATCACTTTGTTTTGGTATGTTGCACATAGTAATTTCGGAGTAATTAAAATTTAAAGGCAACTTAAACGCAGAGTGCGCTGTTTTACCTCCGTCAATCAAAGTAGCGGCGATACCTGAAGAAGCAACTGCAATGGCAATATTATGGCCACCTCTTACTGTTGCTAATAATACATTTATTAAAAACGTCTTCCCAGTACCACCTGGGGCGTCAATGAAGAATAAATCACCGTTACCTGAAATAATACTTTTCATTATCTGATCGTATGCTTTTTTCTGTTCTAGGTTTAATTTTGGCACATTATCAGCAACTGCCTTGTTAAGTGCCTCGATATTATACGACATTTCCATGAGACTGTCGATTACACATCAATGAGACATGATCTCGCGTAGGAGATGGCATTCCAAAATGCGAGAGAACTTTTCCCGACATAGATATAACAATATCCTCAATATTAATCAGACATTGGTTGTAAATAATTCTTTCTTGGATCAATGACATAGTATCGCATTCTCTTTCAAATTGCCTTTTAATATCTTCACACAGGTTTTCGCGATAATTATTCCACAGATTTTTGGGATCTGCCAATTGGCAGAAAACTATCATGACAGTAAAAAGTTCTCGAAGCTTATGAGAAGAGTGACTTAATGAAGCTTCTTCCAAAGTTCGATTCCAATGTCCATCATCCTCTAACAAACCAAGTGCATTGCATGCCGCTTGAAATGTTGGATGTATTACTCCAGATATAGTTTTAAGAGCAGCAAATGATGTAGGGCCACAAATCTCGTGTAAAAGAAGACGCAAGTAATAGCACTCAGGATTACTAAGTGGATGTACAGTATAGACTCGGCCTAATACCTTGTCCTTTTTTACGCCTGCAAAACCAGGCACAGATTCCCCTTGCTTCCTCTTTTGAAATTTATTACTTTTCCAGACGTAATAAGCAGGCACTTCGTGATATAAAAGAGTCCGTGCAAAAGAGTCAACTTGGCACAGTTCAAAAAAAGCCAAGAGTGAAGTTTTCGGAGGGTTATTAATTCTCTCAATAACATTATGCTCATTAAAATACAATCTTTGTCCATTCTCGAGATGAACTAAGAGGTGAACTACGGAGGGATACCTTTCATGTATGGAGAAGCAAAATATGCGCCAAGCAGCTTCAGAGCTACTGATATATCTTCCCGTTTCATATCTTGCTACCTCATCAAGATTTTCTATAGTAAATGTTGCTTGATCTGAACCTTTGTTAACATATTTGCAGATATACTTAATAGCCTTGATAGAATTGCAATATTCAACGTTGATGTGGGCGTGAGAAGGTGCGAGATAGGACAGGATTATAAGGTACTACCCAACGATTATCTATTTCGCGTCCGTTCAATTTTTGCGGTGATACCGCCATCTGCCGGGGATCGTCTTCGATATTGGGATAGCCATCTTCGCCTGTTTGTATGTCTTTTAAAAATGTGCGAGGGTATTTTTTAGAACATTTGTCGTTCACTATGCATGGCGAATTTCTATTAAAAGCTCCACAAGGGCCATGAATCATTGTAGTCATAATGATTTCATAAAGGACTGGATCCACTTTGGGGTCAGGTATCTCTGCGCAAATAACATTGTCGATGGACTCAGACCTGATCTTTTCATCAAGCCATAAAAGAATATGTATGTGAGGGAGACCTCTCTTCTGCCATTCCACTGAATACATATAGCACTTAGTTTTACCGAATATACCACCTTTTGTTAGAAGTTTCACCATATGTCTTACTTTGATGTGAAAAATCCTCGCTACCAGATCATGTCTGTCATGAGACTTTTGTCCTTGTATTAAGTACTCCACAATTTCTGGCCACTTCGGATTACATGTAAATGTAATAAACAGATCTGGCCGTCCATAATGGCGCACGTACGTCAGAGCATCTTGTGTACGCTCGTGCATGTAGCGAGGCCCGCCCGTGAAAGATGATGGTAGGACTACTGCTTTACCTACATTACAAAGTTGGGCATCTGTTCTCGCCAGAGCGTCTTTTAAATGGACATATTCTTCACTTCTTAGTTTTTTTTGGTTATTACGAATATAATTAAGTCGCTCCGTTTCGATTTTTGCATACATATCAACCAGAAATTGATTTAAAAGATTACGAAATAGCAATAAATAACACTCCTCGCCATTACGCTCCATTAATCTGTAACTATAAAAATCAGCAGCTGACACTGTTTTTCTAAGAGGCTCTTTCGTTATTGGATTGTGTTGAGGTATATTAATCTGATAACCATCTTCTCCACGACAGAATATGAGAGGATATTGAAAAGCATCATAAGCCCGGTGTGTTTCACTCACACGCAACAACCTGCTATCTCTGCTGTGAAGAATAATATCCCTCTTATCGAATTCTTGACCGACTATGACAATTGCAACTTCTTTGGACGTGGGTACATTAAAACGACCTGCATGCTCTCCAACAGGTTTTTATTGGCACTAATGACTACTTTGAACTCTTCCTGCCCTAAAGGTAACGATTCAATAGCAGGATTTAAAATCTCTTACATAGTTATTATGTTGGTGGCTAGTCAGGCTTAGCACCAGTGAAAATTGGCACTAGCGGTGGTCTCTTTCAATGTTGTCGTCACCGACAAAATATATTTGCAGAAAAGAAGATTTTTGTTGAAGATTAGCCTTAACACTACCGATCCGATGGTATACTTGCCCCTGCACTTTAAACGTTGGCATGAAATTACCTTCTTTTATTTCTTTGGCCCCAAAAGAAGTCATCTGAAAACAGCTATTGTAATGACGACTGAAAGACAGGAAGTGCTCTGACATTAAATGCTGCCGAGTAAGAAGACTGTGCAGCGGTTCAGGGTACCGCTTGATAAAGGGTAGCTGAACTTTTCCGCCGCTGCAACACATCCCGTTAGGTTCTTCCTTCCATTTGTATGCTTGACACCAAGAACAGGGTGTCCTTGGTCCAAGATTAACTATTTTGTAATGGTAATAATCTATCTTATAGTCATAATGAAGTCCGGACATAAATTTATTTTTCCAAACTACTGCCTGCTGATTTTTTTATATTTAATAACTGCAAATCTATTGACCCCCGGATGACTATTTGCATAATTTCGTACAGCTGCTCTATTTACCTCGGGATGATCATGAGCATATTTTATTGCAGCAGCTCTTATTTGTTTTCTACGAATATTGTCTGTGAATCTCTTTCTGCGTTTTTGACTACTATAAATATTCGTACTTACGCTTGGTGGTTTAGAAGTATTTATACTTGCATTAAGTTGCGACCTAGTCATAGAAAAAGACATATTGCAGTAAGTTTTTTTCGAAGTAGAGCTATTGATCATATTCGATGACAAATTTAAATCATAATGTAGTGATTCGAGAACAGATTGCGGAAGCTCAGCTGTACTGGGGCTTTGAATAGTCTTACTCGCTATTGTATCAATATTCAGTAAATTAGTTGATTCAACAGGAATCAATACGTCAAAATGTCCTTCGTTAAAATGTCCGTCAAAACGCTTTTTTTTTATCCCTTGTATTGACTCTCCAAATCTTGCAATAAGTCTGCCACCTTGAAACAGTTGGAATTCATATGGAAATATTTCTCCAGCTACTTTTAGTTCGCAGGTTGTGCCATAAGTATGCAACTTACCCATATCGGCTAGATAAAGGCGTTTCGTACCGTAAGAGGTGCCGGATCGGTTTATTGTAAAACATTTGAATCTTTGCCAATCGTTAATGATGTGGCTTACTATATTGGCTCGAATTTGAGCTGCCATTGAAATATTGCCATAAATCAAATAAGACAGGGATGAAAATAAACACGCCCCATCGCCAGGTATTTCTATCACTCTACATTGGATTGGTAATCCTTCGACGTTGACTATTATAATTTCACCCTT